>VSMD01091007.1:0-78689 GCA_008750895.1 Mirza zaza | reverse complement strand
CCCCTGCCCCCTGCCCCCGGCCCCTGCCCCCTGCCCCCTGCCCCCTGGCCCCCTGGCCCTCTGGCCTCTGCCCCCTGCCCCCAGCCCCCCTGCCCCTGCCTCCTGGCCCCCTGGCCCCTTGCCCCCAGCCCCCCACCCCCTGCCCCCTGTCTCTGCCCCCCACCCCCAGCCCCCTGCCCCCTGCCCCCTCCCCCTGTCTGCGAGTCGCTGCGCCACACCCTGGCAGCCTTGTTGGACTTTGGAGCTTGTGCTTTTTATGTCACCCCCGCCTGGAGTCACAGACTGAGCCCTGAGCTGCTGTCGCCCACATTGAAAATAAAGTCATAACGCGTCAACTCCCCAGCGTGACAAAGGCCAGCTGGACTCGCCGACCACATCTGCCTCTGGGGCTTGGGGTTGGGCCTCAGGAAATAAAGAACGGTGGCTTAGCGTATCAGACTCGGTAGGGAAGGTGCTTTGCTCACAAAAGTTTAAACAGCACGGAGCAAGGAACGAAAAGATACAAAAAGGATGTGAGTGTTCTTTACTCCAGCCTGCAGCCTGCAGAAGTTAGCAGGTTGATCTATTTATTCAATAAATCACTCGACATATTACGAGTGTCCACTGTGTGCCAAGCACTGTGGTAGGCACAGGGGATTCCGCAGTGAATAAGACGCCATCCCTGCTGTCCTGTGGGATAGATGAGCCAGATTTCACTCCCAATCTACAAGATGGGAAAATAAGCAGAATAATGGGTTAAAGTTTCCAGGGCTAGGGCATGGTTTTAGCTAGAAGAACATGGAAGGTCTCTGAGATGGTGACTTCTGCATTTACGGCTTTATGATCTCCCCTGCTTGCCCCGGTCATGCTGGTCCAGCAACACCCTGGCTTTGGATAAACCTGCCTCTCCTCTTCCTGCCTCCCCCAGGCACTGAAAGAGGCTGGAGGAAATTGACACCCACGGTGACAGGCTTCTTTCTAAATTCATAACCACGAACCTCAAGGGGACTTTCAGTAGTGCCAAATACACTACTAAAATACTAAATTTCTCTAATCCACTTACTCTCCCATACTCCTCTCACCCCAAACCTCCAACACCTGCTTGCCCAGCCTTAGGTCATTATCTTGCTTCCTTTTCCACTTGGTAAATAAGTAACCTCTCTGTGCCACACCTATCTACCCGCCAGTCCAAATGCCCAGCCTGCCCTCCTCTTCCTGCAGATGAACTTTCAGCGCTTAGTTTAAGTCCAGTTTCTCTGCTTGTCCACGGAATCCTGAGGTGGCCTGACAAATGTTTAACAAACAGCTCTCCTTTAAAAAACAAACCAAGCAAAACCCTGACTTCTAAGGGTTGCTGATTTCTGTTGTGTAAATACTCCTGCCAATGTTTAGAGCTATCGACGTGATGTCACTGAGCACAAACTGGCAACCGAGGGACATCAGGTTTGGCAGTTCAGTGAGTGAGTAGAGTCAGGCAGAGAAGCCAGGACCACATCATCATCTTGTATTCTCACCATTCACGTACAAGAGCCACAGAGAACCACAGTAACTAGATAATGGAAAAATGTAGTGACATAGATAATGGAAAAACCTAGTAACATAATGAGGAAGGGATGAGTTTGGGATATTTATTACTTTCAAAAATGTAATGTATTTCATTGCAACTTATATAATTCAATATTTAATATCAGCTCTGTTGAACCACCAGCTCTAGCACATCACTAAGAGTTCCTGTCTTCTTTGTTGTTCAGGGACATCTCTTTAGCAATGTTCCCCTTCTTTCCCCCATCCTCAGCTTTGCCTCTACGGGACCGGTCATTCCACCCATCACACAAGTACACAGTGATTTCTTCCCATCTATCTTTAAAGAGATCACTCTTAACCCCGTATCTTCCTCCAGACATATTCCAATTCTCTGTTTTATTTGTGCTTCTCAGAAGAGGTGCCTATGATCTCTTGAACCCATTCCAACCAGTTTGGGCCCTGACCACTCCACTGAAACTACTGTTGTGAAGGTCACCAATGACCAAATAGCTACTAAATCCAATAATCCATTCTTAATCCTCACCTTACTAAACCTATGGGCAGCAATTCCTTGAAATAGTGAGGGAGGAATGGGGTAGATGGTGAGGGGCCAAAGCAAGTCTTACGTGTGTCAAATGTAAGTGTAAAAGCAACTCCACTATATCCCACCCCTTCCTTACAGGAAAACAAAAAACAGTCTCCCGGGGAGAGTACCCAGGCTCACAATGGAGAGATCATTTATTTGCAGAGTTTATGGTATCTTGTGTTTGCCTCTGTCTGTTACCAGAAAGTAGCCGGAAACTAGGTGTAACACACAAGCCTCCTTCCAGGATGGGCCCTGGCACTGGGCCCTGTGCCCCCACTCCACTCTGACCATCGGTTCCTTCCAGAATGTATCCTTGTGCAGCTGCTCACCAACTCCTGATTAACTGACCGTGAAAGGCCAACGCTTTGTCCTGAAAAGTTAAAGGACCCAGCACCTGCTGGCTCTACTTGGAGCTGGCTGGCTAAGTGACTTGTGTCAGAACAAACATCCCCCCCCCCCCCCATTCCAAGGACATCGCGGCTCTCTGAAGGTGAAACATGTGCCAGGTTTGACAATAGGAGGCCTCTAATCTGGTGGCTCAACATCACAGCCAGTTCGTGCAACAGTAACCTTAACTTCCTATGTCCCTTGAGGAAGAGAGAAGGAACCTTGAAACAAATTTCCACTGCTTTGAAATTGGGTGGCTTAACTGGTCAGGGACTTGAGTTTTGCAAGTTGCTGGGCAATCTTAGAAGTCCATGACCTCATCTGGTCTTTAAGATACCAACTATGTTACCAAAGAGTTTGTATAAAGCACCAGATATATTTTGTATCTTCAAAGCAAGGCATAATGATTTGAACATAGTAGACATCTAGTACATTTTGGTTGAATAAATGAGAAACCCTTTGTAAGTGCTGTGGGGTTTAAGTGGGCATGAGTAACCCTTGCTCTCTCCTCTCCTTGCCCTCTCCTCTCTCTGCTTTTCTCACCTTCCTCATGTTGGTTCAATTGCCTCTTCTGACCACCAACCATCTATCACTGATAATTTTTAATGCAATCTTATCATTGTCTGTGATATAAACTCTCCTTTGGACTGTGAAGTTCTCAAGACTGGGAGGAACTGTGTGTTAGTCACGCTTCTTTATCCAGTACCTAGTAAAACTCCTGGCACACAGTGCATGTGGAGTAAATTCATGAATGAACTTAACACTTTGCACTCGGATGTTGAGTATGACTCGACATGGTTAGCAAAAATTACAGAGATTAAAATTACTCTTTGAATGTATCAATAATTTGAAATATAAAAAAATCCAAATAAATAAGTTTGTATGAAAAGAAACTCCAGATTTTTATTCTACCGCCGCACTTTGTAAAATCTGGGGTATTTAAAAAATTAAATCCCGAGTAGAATAAAGGAATCAAGAAAAAAGCGAGTGCAAAGGCTTAATATAGAATATGACCTTGAACAAGTTCCTTCCTGCCCTTGCACCTCAGTTTCCTCATCGACAAAATGACCAGTGGGCCAAAATTATCTCTAAATTCCCTTCCAGCAACTTGAGATTTCAAACGCAAGCTAGAGACTTGGCCAGGGAAGGTAACAGGGGCATAGTTATTGGAACCAGTTTACAAAATAGGAATTTGAAAGGAGAACAAAACAAAATCTCAGAATAGATTCAATGTCGGGATAAGTAGGACCCATCGCCTCATTGAACCAGACTCCTCTTCCCCCAATTAAGGGTGAAACTGATTAGTGAGTCAAAAGAATTTCAAAAGCTTCAATCAGGCAGAGAGGAAACATTTCGGGGCAAGGAGCTAGCAGGTCATTGGACCATCCAACATGTCACAGAGACCCTAGAAGGTCTACGAAATCCCAATGCCTAGCAAAATAAATATCTAAAATACTTACCATGGTAAGTGCAGATGCTACAGAGAAAAAAAAATAAAGTAGGGGAAAAGGATGAGGAGTAATGGCAGGGGATGAGTTCAAACTTTAAAAAAGAGCCAAAGAAGACCTCCCTGAGAAAGTGACATTTAAGTTGAAGAGCTGAAAGAAGAGAGGGAGCAAGTCATGCTCATATTTGGAGAGTGATCACTCCAGGCAGAGAGCATGGCGAGTGCCAAGGCTCTGAGATAAGCACTTTCCTGGTGTGTTTGAGAACCGGGAGGAGGCCAGTGTGGCTGGAGCAGAGTCCTGGGAGCTAAGGCCAGAAAACAAGGATCTAGGTTACAAAGGGTCTTCTAGGCCATGGTGAAGATGTTTTTATCTGTCTGAGATGGGAAGCTATTGAGAGTTTCCAGCAGAGGAGAGACATGATCTCAACTGTATATTTTAACAAAATCACACCGGCTACTTGCTGTGTAGAGAAATGACTATGGGGAGGCAAAGGGAAGAAAGATATCAATTAGGAGGTGTGATACTATGACATGCATATATAAATTGATTTTTGTCCACAGTTCCTGGTTCATAACTCCCACAGCCCTTGTTACAGTCTTTTGTTATAATATTGGGGCATTTTAGACCTCAGAAGCCGCCTCAGGAAACAGAATCTCTGTCTGTCTCTGACCTCCTGCTCTCCTTTCATCTGCCCAAGGCAGGTCTCTAAACTTCCCCACCTTTCTGATAGTGGGTCATATGACCCTCATTCTAGAAAGGGCCCTGCCCCATACTCTGGACAAAGGAATGCTGCACAGACAGGTCTTGCTGGGTTTCCCCACTCAATCTTTTAGTATTAAATCATACCCTTTTGTCCAATCACATTTCTACACAGTTGTCAATCATGCCTATCCAACGAAAGGCCCAAAGGGACTAGGTTAGGAGAGCTTCAGGGTAGCTGGACATACGCAGGTTCCTGGAGGGTGGGGCACCCAGGGAGGGCATGGAAGCTCCATGTCCCTTCCCCCGCACCTCACCCTGTACGTCTCTTCATCTGTACCCTTTGTAATATCCTTTATAACAAACTGCTAAACATAAATAAGTGTTTCTCTGAGTTCTGTGAGCTGCTCTAACAAATTAGCCAAACCCCAAATGAGAGTCGTGGGAACCTCAACTTGAAGCCAATCATTCACAAGTTCTGGACGCCCGGACTTGCAAATGGTGTCTGGGGGGCTGGAGGGAAGTTTTGGGAGCAGTGAGGCCTCACCATCGAGATAGATCTGATGCTATCTCCAGGTAGATAGTCTCAGAATTGAATTGGAGGACACCCAGCTGGTATCCACTGCAGAATTGATTGTTTGCTTGATGTGTGGGGAAAACCCACACACATTTGGTCCCAGAAGTCTTCTGTGTCGATGACTGTTATTTGAGTCCTCCTTTCCCCCTTCAGGATGCTATTGCCTTAATCCAGACAAGGGGCAGTGGTGGCTGAGACCACAGGGGTATGGGTGGAGGTGGTGAGCAGCTTCGATTCGGGCTCCATGGTGATGGAGCCCGAATGTCTGTCTTTGTGTACAAATTTTTATGAGAACACCATTAGATAAAGAGCCCCTCTAATGGCCTCAACTGTAACAGGCTGATTTGTGTCCCCTGACATTCATATGGCGAAGTCCTAATCCCCAGTGCCTCAGAATGTGATTGTATTTAAAGTCAGGACCTTCGAAAAGGAGTTAAGGTAAAATGAGGTCATATTGGTGGGCCCTAATCCAATATAATTGGTGCCCTTATAAGAAGAGGCGATTGGAACACAGATGTGCACAGAGGAAGAGCATGTGAAGAGAAAGGGAGAAGACAGCCACCTACAAACCCTGGAGAAATCAACCCTCCTAACACCTTCGCCTTGGACTTCTAGCCTCCAGAACTGTGAGGCAATAAATTCTGTTGTTGAAGCTGCCCTTTCTGTGGTTCTTTGTTACGGCACCCCTAGCAAACTAATGCATCATTTCAACCTGGTCATCTCCTAAAGCTTTCTTTCCAAATGAGACAAACATTCATAGGTACTGAGGGTTAGGACTTCAACTTCTCTTTGGAGGACACAATTTAACGCACCACACCAGACACAAATAAGCACAGATGAAAGATTCAGAGAGATTCCGGTGGCGCCGGGATTCCAGGTCCATCCAACTCTCGGCATCCCGAGAGTTACTCTGCTTCCTGCATCTACTTCTCGGATTCTCTGAGCTTCGCCAGAATCCTTCCAATAAATCTCCTTTTCGGCTTGACTTAATTTGAGTCTTCTATCACTTTAAACTTAGACTGCTGCCTAATATGATGTGAAAGAAAAATTTAGATGTCCTGAGTTCATATGTCAAAAGAAAAAAAATGAAAAGAGAAAAGACCCTTATTGCCCAGTTATTTTTCCATCTCCAAATCAACCCAGCTCCTGTGTTTATCCTCTTCACCCTCATTGTTTAAAAACCCAATATGAATGTTATTCATTTTGTTTGTTTGGTAAAATTGCATCCTTTAAGGCCAATGCCCCTCACAATGTAAGTACAAAAGAGGAGATTTTCTTTGTAATAGCAGGTAGCAATTAACGGGATGCATTTTATTTTATTTTATTAATGGCATGCACTTTTAAAGCATGTATTTAAGAGGCTTTTTGTCTGGGAAGACCAATTTTAAAAGACTGATCTCACACCAGACTGCAGGCCAAAAATGACAGAGGGCAGTTGTGGTGGCACTGCAGATGACAGCAATAATAAAACCAAAGGCATACGGAGAGGATTGCAGATGAAGTATAATAGGAAGCTTGGGGAGAACATATTAAGCCTCGATGCAAGTAAGTTTAACAAGTCCTTTCCCTTCCCACATAGTTGTCTAGGGGAAGAAGGTCTGAGCAGCGAGATACTGTAGGGTTGAGATGGGTGTGGAAAGGGGAGAGAAGGGAAATGGCAGGTGTGATGTGTGAGACATGTGTATGTGCCTTCATCCATGTTTCCCGGCTCACACTCCCATAGACAGTCTTTGTTACAATGACGGGTCACTTTAGGCCTCAGAAAACAGGATTTCTCTCTCTGATCTTCTCCTAACTCTCCTTTCACCTGCCCAAGGCAGGACTCTAATCTGATTAGGGGTCATAACACCTTCATTCCAAAGAGGGTCCTGCCCCACACCTGGAGGAAGGAAGGCTGCACAGAGAGGCCCAGAAGAATCTGGACGGACAGGCCTTTCTAGGTTTCCCCAGGCAGTCAGTCTATTGTACTGAATCACATGCTTTTTGTCCAATCACAATTTGACACGGGTGCCCATGCTTCAATCATGTCTAGCCAATGAAGTCTCCACAAAAGGCCCAAGAGGACAGAGTTCAAAGGATTTCAAGGGCTGAACACATGGAGGCTGATAGGAAGGTGAAGAAAATTCACCCATGTGCTGGGAGGGTGGTTCACCCCAATGCCATGGGGACAGCATCTCCTGCACTGGGGACCTTACTAGACCTCACCCTGTGTATTTTCCATCTGGCTGTTTATTTCTTTTCTTTTCTTTTCTTTTTTCTTTTTTTATTTTTTGAGACAGAGTCTCACTCTGTTGTTCAGGCTAGAGTGACGTTGCGTCAGCCTAGCTCACAGCAACCTCAAACTCCTGGGCTCAAGCAATCCTCCCACCTCAGCCTCCCGAGTAGCTGGGACTACAGACAGGTGCCACCATGCCCAGCTAATTTTTTCTATATATTTTCAGTTGGCCAATTAATTTCTTTTTATTTTTAGTAGAGACAAGGTCTCGCTCTTGCTTAGGCTGGTTTCGAACTCCTGACCTTGAGCGATCCTCCAGCCTCGGCCTCCCAGAGTGCAAGGATTACAGGTGTGAGCGACTGCACCCGGCCTAGCTGTTTATTTCTATCCTTTAAAATATCCTTTGTAATAAGTCAGCAAACCTAAGTGTTTCCCTGAGTTCTGTCAGCCGCTCTAGCAAATTAATCAAACTCAAAGCGGTGACTGTGAGGACCCCAACTTGAAGCCAGTCAGTGAGACCTTCCAGAGACCCAGACTTACGACTGGCATCCGATGGGGGGGGGAGCAGTCTTGGGGTCTAAGCCCTCAAGCTGTGGAATCTGACACTATCTCTGGGTAGATAATGTCAGAATTGAATGGGAGGACACCCAGCTGGTGTCTGCTACAGAATCGATTGCTTGCTTGCTGGTGGGGAAAAAAAATCTCTGCATATGATGGAGTCACAGAAGTTTCCTGTGTTGATTGTTGGTGTGAGAACAGAAGAAAACACAGTTTGGGTTTTTTCTAACAGCAGGGAAGGAGGCAACCATGAAAAGCCCCAGTGCAAAGGAAGGGTAAACTGAGGGACAAATATGACTCACTCTGACTTGTGTTCAGACAGACCCTTTTACATCGCATCTGTTCCTTCAAATACAACAAATAAGCTAAGGTGCACAAAAGGTGCCCAAGCCGTAGTATCTGACAAGGTGAAATTCAGAGGCACTTTATCATAACATGGCTTACTATAGCAGAGCTTCCCAAAAGGTACACTTGAGAGGCTTTGACACAATACGTGAACAAAGATGTATTATTTTTAGTAGTTATTCCCCCTGAATCTGTATTTTAATTATAGAAATATCCATTAGCTTAATGTTTCTGGACATCTCTGCTCCCTTACTCACTCCTGCCCAATTAGTGGATTTGGAGGAAAACCTAGATATGGCCATCAGTGAATGAATGGATAAAGAACATGTGGCATGTATACACAATGGAATACCACTTGGCTTTAAAAAAGAAGAAAATCCTGTCATTTGTGACAACATAGATGAACCTGAAGGACATTCTGTTAAGTGAAATAAGCCAGGCACAGAAAGATAAATAATGCAGTATCTAATTATGTAGAATCCATAAAAAAGAATCAAAAGCAGAGAGTAGAATGGTAGTTACCAGAGCCCAGAGAGTAGGGACAGGAATCAAGGGCTCCTTGGTCAAAGAGCTCTACTGCACAACATAGCTACTGCAGTTAATAACAATGTATTATATACCTGAAAATCGTGGAGAATAGATTTTAAATGTTCTCACACAAATAAATGGTAAGTATGTAAGGTAATGCATATGTTAATTAGCTTGATTTAGCCATTCCGCAATGTATATGTATTTCAAAGCATCATGTTGTATACCATATGTATACACAATTTGTATTTGTTAAATAAAGTAATTAACTAATAATAAAATTCAGTGTGGTAGCTCAGTCTTTCCCTCCTTGTACTTTTTGGGTCTGTCTCCTTCAGGGAGGACAACTCAGGCTGTGAGGTCAATGGGGCGCACTGCAGGGAAGCCCTGTGGGTAGACACGTCTCTCTAAGCCTGAGATCCACTCTTTGGCGTCCCATAATCCTCCAGCACCAATGTCACATCCCACAGTGCAGTTTTCATTAGTCCATCTCCCTGGTTTTTGTCCTTTCAGATGATGCTTGACTTGAGTGAGGGAAGTGACATTTATGGAGTCCCTTCAAATCCAAACGCTTATGTATTCATCTTAAGGTATACTGGAAAATGCATGACCAGTTAATTAAAACCTACAATTGTATGGACATTATTGCTTAATACAAGGTTAATTCCTTTAAGAGCTTCAGTTTAATGTTGATTAAATAAAAATGTTAAGAAAACAATAACATAGGTGGTATAAAATTATGAATTTAGCAAATATGGCCCAAAATGATGAATTACGTGAATGACAGAGTTTGGAGATCACTATGCCAAGGAGGAAAATTGATAGAAGGCGTGTCTTGGCTCTATCCAGGAGTTTCAACGAACCAAAAAGATTGTCAATTCAAGAGAAGGGGTTGCAGTTGATGAAACCTTATATAAGAAAAGTACGGAATAACAACATCGTAAGTTAAATTGGAAATATCAGCGTGAAATAACAACCATAAAAAGTGTTTCTTCAGCTCTGAGTGGCCTAGCAGCAACATCAATAGCATTCTGGCTCACCCCACATTCTCACATGCACTCCCAGAGACCAGCTCCTGGACTTTAAAATTATTTCCCACTAAAAGGAAAAAGAATCCCTTGGAGGATAGCTAATTCCATGATTTAAGACAGAAAAAATCAGAACATCTCCCCAACATCCTATCGTTGCCAAAAAGCAAGGATGTTTTCAAGGGTGTCAGGGAAAGTGTGTAAATAACAAGGGAGCCAACATAACGAGCCCCCCCACTAACTATATGGTGACAGTTTTTGAAGTTAAAATTTTCACTGTGAAAACAAAGCACAGATACCGAGAGAGAGGAAGGGAGAGAGAGAGAGAGAGAGAACAGAAATCAAATGTATGCCCAGGTGAAAAAATAGAACTTTGGTGCTCCCCCCAATAAGGCTGAAGTCTCCAAGCCCTGGATCATGGAATAGCACCAGTCTGTGGCCTGTTAGGAACCAGGCTGCACAGCAGGAGGTGAGCGAGCCAGCCGGCAAAGCTTCATCTGTATTTACAGCCGCTTCCCATTGCTCACATTACCGGATAAACTCCGCCTCCTGTGAGATCAGCAGCAGTATTAGATTCTCAAAGAAGCATGAACTCTACTGTAAACCGTGCACGCAAGAGATCTAGGCTGCACACTGCTTATGAGAATCTAATGCCTGATGATCTGAGGTGGAGCTGAGGCGGTGATGCTAGCGCTGGGGAGAGGTTGCAAATACAGACCATCATTAGCAGAGAGGTTTGACTCTGCAATAATAAATGTAATGCCTCTGAATCATCCCCAAACCATCCCCTATCCCGGTCCATGGAAAAATTGTCTTCCATGAAACTGATCCCTGGTGCCACTGCCACGAGGCCCTTCCGTGAGCCTCATTCCAATCACACCCCCTTCTCTTTCCGTATTACCTCACTCGCCTAGTAATGGCTTCATTGTGTCTTTAATAGTTTTATCATCCAAATGTGCGCCCCTAAACACTAGAATTTAGTCTTGCCCATTTTTTAAAAGAAAAGATGGCATTCTTTTTAAGACGAAGCTATAATTTGAACATCAAAATTACTATCATCATCACCATCATCATCATTACCATCATCATCATGGATTATAGGAATAGGATGGGTCTTGTGAAAGGCCATGAATTCAAAATGACTCAAAATAGAAAAGTTAATATGAAGCCTTCCCAAAAGTTCATTGTAATAGAAAACAGTGACTATAATAGACCATATTTATTTTTTACTGATTTTAACAATTAGGAGGATTTGATCTTTCTTCTATGAATTTTGTTTATTTATGATGCATAGTCATATGCCTCTCTCTATCTGTTTAAGGAGAATAAACATTAGAAAGTGTAAGCCACAAAGTCCTAGGAAAAGCAGGCATTGAAAACAGGAAGGACTATTCAGTTTGAGAGCGCACTGAAAATAACCAACCAGAAAGAGGGTCCTACGGTGATTGCCAATGATATGCGTTACCAGATGACCTACAGAGGAATGCTAACTATGCAGACTCAATCCCTCAACCCCTAGGAGATTAGATCTCAGTGCTAATAAGGAAGATGTCAGTTTTTAACGCTATGAGACCAAGTCAATATTTGATTATGACAGGATAATCAGTTATATAACAATGGCCAAGTGATAATCACAAAAACAATTTCAGGGGTAGATACTAGCTTGCAAAATTAAACCCTAGGCATAACACAAGACCTGAAGTAGTCTTGCTGACATAACAGATGCCATTGACCTGTAGAAAAGCTTACTATAAAAAGGTGGTTGGGTTACAATCACCCTGGGAGAAGCAAACAAATCTGACCAAGAATTAATCAGTCAATAAAGCAAGTCCTGCAATCTATGCTGTTCTGATAAGATAATCTTTTCTTTGGGTCTGCTAAGAATTTTGTGACCTCGGAAAGAAATAAAAATAATAGTACTGAAACCCTGAGGGTATATCAAAACAAGCAAAGAAATAAGAAAGGCATCAAATCCATGATATTGATGTTTTCAAGTAGATTTAAGTGAAACTATCAAAATAAATTCTGTAATCTTTGTTTTTATATGTTTTTGAATTAAGGTTTTGAAGTCTTTAAAAGGATTAGCCATTCTAAATATATAACTGCAGTTAGTGTAAATTGTTTAAAACAATTTGTTTGATACATTTTTAATCACTATTTAAAGACCCCAAGAAAAACTGGTTTTCAGTTTGGGGTATTAGATTTATGAGCTTAATATAATAAATTGAGCATTAAACAAAGGACAAATGGTTTTGAGTATTCTTTTCCATGCAAAAAAACTGTGAGCATAAAAAGGCTCAATCAATAAGGATCTAGGCCGGGCACAGTGGCTCACGCCTGTAATCCTAGCTCTCTGGGAGGCGGAGGCGGGCTGATCGTTTGAGTTCAGGAGTTCGAAACCAACCTGAGCAAGAGCGAGACCCCGTCTCTACTATAAATAGAAAGAAATTAATTGGCCAACAAATATATATATAGAAAAAAATTAGCTGGGCGTTGTGGCGCATGCCTGTAGTCCCAGCTACTCGGGAGGCTGAGGCAGCAGGATTGCTTGAGCCCAGGAGTTTGAGGTTGCTGTGAGCTAGGCTGACGCCACAGCACTCACTCTAGCCTGGGCAACAAAACGAGACCCTGTCTCAAAAAAAAAAAAAAAAAAAAAAACAAGGATCTACTCAGAAGGTGGTCTTACCTTGTATTGGTTACCTATTACTATGTAACAAATCATCCCGTGTAGTTGGTTTACTGGCAAAACAACATTTATTATCTCATGGTTTATTATTCCACAGTTCAGAAATCTGGGCACAGCCTAGCTGTGCGATTCTGACTCCAGGTCCCTCACAGACTACAAGATCGTTGTCAGCTGTGGTTGCAGCCATCTCAAGCTCAGCTAGGGAAGAAGCCCCTTCTGAGCTCACCCATGTGATGGTTGGCAGGATCCAGTTCCTAGCTGGCCACTGCCTGGAGGCTCCTTGTCACGTGGCCCTCACTGGAAGGCAGCTGGGTTCATCAGGTGAAGAAGCAAGAAAAGCCAGGGGAAAAGTCATAGTCTGTGATAAGGCAATCTCAGAGGTAACATCCCATCATTTGGGCCATATCCTATGGTCAGAAGTAAGTCACTAGGTCCAGGCCACACTCAAGGGAGGGGGACGGTGAATACATAAGGGCGGGAATACCAGCAGGTGAGGATGGTTGGGAGCCATTTTAGAAACTGTCCACCTGGGAACTTCCCCAAGGCACTGGCCCATAAGACAACAATACTCTGAAGGCCCTGTACACACAATCAATGTCATGTCTCTGCAAACACCAAACTACCACACATTTATTGAACACCTTCTATGCACCAGGCACTGTGTAAATACTGGGGACAGAGGGATGGATGTGTCATAGGTCCAGCCCTCCAGGAACTCAGAGCTGAATGAGGGAGACCAACAATGAAAGGAAAGTTACCCACTCTCTACTCTCTTCCTCTCCTACGGCAGCACCTATCATTTTATTTTGCAAATATTCAATTAAATATCTTGTTTCCTGTGAGACTGTGATGTCCTTGAGGGAGGATACTGTGTCTCTTTCATATTTGTGACTGCTTGTGTCTTGCACATGGCCTGATACTTATGAGGGCTCCAAAAAATGTCATACTTCAAACCTAGAAAAGCAGGGACGATCCATCATTGTCTATTAGTCATTTACATCTTAGTATGAATTAATGGCCCTAATCTCTGAGAAATAATCATTGATAAAGAAAAATGCTCCTGGGAGCTGGATAAAAGTGTTTCCAAGGGCACTGTTATGAAAAGGAAGCTCACAGTTTTAAAGGAAATAAAAGTTGACTCTAGTTTGGTCAAGGCCTGATTTAACTACCCGCTTCCTCCCTCCTTTCCTCTGACTCTCCAGCAAGGAGAGAATTCTTTTGCATTATAGTTCCAGATCTTTTCTTCCCTGGGTTTTATATGTTCTTTAATACAGGCAGTAATTATATGCCATAATTTTGACACTGACATAACTCCATTTCTCTCTCACATAATTGCATGAATGTGAACTCTCTATAATTACTGTGTTTAATTAGAAAATGAGGAGATGCAACTAATGAGGACAGGTGATAAAAACAACTGCGAACATTTCTTTCGAATTTACCTTTAGCATAAAATTCCCTCCAATTAAGCTCTAGTGAACTACAGAAAAAAAATTTTTTTTTATAAATGTCACCAGCACTCGTCTAAATGAATATATTAATATTACCAAAGCGATTCATATTTGTAGAAGACTTAGAACAGGAAAATATTATCTTTCCTATGAACTTAATTGATATCTTTGGCCAGTTGAATTTGGAAAGGCAAATTATAACACTAACTCAGTTTTCAAAAAATTTTAAATGTGAAAACTCTCTCTTCAACAGGGATCTTACCTGAAAGATAAAACCAAGGGAAAAAAAAAAAAAAAAGGAGTATTGCTCTAGGCACAAAGATTTAAGGTCTATGGATTCTGCCCTCCCCACTCCACAGAACCCCAAGACAGGCAGGGAAGAGAATATATTACCATGTCAAACCACAAGTATCTTCCAAGAAGGATAGAGTCAGTGAAAAGAAGCCTCCTGAGCTTTGCAGATCTTTGGGTGTGAGGAGTAGATAAGCCTTGAAGTTGAGCCATGGTTGGAAGTAGGGACCATAGAGATGAGTCATTCCACCAGCAGAGTAAAAAGAATAATGGTTAACTGGAACAGAAAGGCAGAGAAGGAAGATGGAACCAGCAGAATGGTGCCATGTGGCCAGCACAGTCAGCAAAAAAAGTCTTGCTAAGCTGTCTCTTTACTCTAATGCAACATCAGCTGCCTAGGAAGATCCCCCATTTTCAATATAGTTTGTTAATTCCACAAAGGCCTAGAAGGCAAGATGTTCGTAAGGATCACAGACAGGGCTGCATGTTTAGTCTGGTCAGGTATGCCATGGAAAGGACAAATATTAAGTGGCACTAAGAGTGTAACAGAGGTAAAGGTCAGAAAAAAGGCAAGGAAATGTTTTACAAGTTGTCTTTCTAAAACCCCTACCCATTTGGGGAATTAAAATCTGTATTCCTGCCCACGGCCAGTAATCAAAGGGGAAGAAAAAATGTTATTTGCTATTTCTTTTCTAGTATCTTAAACCACAGGAGATGGCTCAACAAAGTCACCCAGATAAGGGACACGAGATCATCAGGGTCGTGTAGCCCAACCACCGAAAACCCTTCTTTTAAACTTCCTGTATTTCTGCTTAGTCAGGATGGCGGTCTTTTGGGATGCTAGTCTGCCGCCCTCTTCATTTGCTGACAAATTAATAAACTTCTCTTTCCTTTTCCTCAAACTACTTGTGCTCATTTTTCATTCTCACTGAAACAAGTACCAAACTTCCAGTAATAAGAGTTGATCAATAAACTGAATTAATTCAGATGTCAAGACAATTCAGGAGTTGGTAAGTGCAAAGTGCTTAGAACAGTGCCCTGCATGCAAGAAGACTGATATGTGCTTGTTCATAAAATAAATACAAACATACTTTCTATAACTCAGCCCCTAAACAAGGCCCAGCTAACTTGGCCAAGCAAAGGAAATAGAAATCACTGTAGTAAGTGACAAAGAATAGCAATAATGTCCTCTCCAAATCGGAAGGCCAAATTCATTTATTATGCTGACTAGAGACCCAAGACTGTAATCTCATAAACGTAAGTCTTCTTTTTATCTATTCTGAAGACCTATCCCTGAGTATAGGTAGAAATCCAGTAGAAAATTGTCCAACAAATAAATGAATGGATACATGTTATGTTTTTAAGATATGTATTCATTTAAAAAATCTTTGAGGCCCAGCGTGGTGGCTGAAGCCTGTAATCCTAGCACTCTGGGAGGGCGAGGCGGACGGATTGCTCAAGGTTGGGAGTTCGAAACCAGCCTAAGCGAGACCCTGTCTCTACTAAAAATAGAAAGAAATTAATTGACCATCTAAAAATATATATACAAAAAAAAAAAAAGCCCGGCATGGTGGTGCATACCTGTAGTCCCAGCTACTCGGGAGGCTGAGGCAGGAGGATTGCCTGAGCCCAGGAGTTTGAGGTTGCTGTGAGGTAGGCTGACGCCAGGGCACTCACTCTAGCCTGGGCAACAAAGTGAGACTCTGTCTCAAAAAAAAAAAAAAAAATTTTTTTGAGCTTTCCAAGGATACAGTATTATTTTAATCACAGCATCACCATGATGATATTTTTCAACTTGCATGTTTTGTTTCTAGCTCTGAAGGGATTCTTGTAGTCTTAGAAGTACCAGTTGAGTAATTTTGTCCTTCAACTTACCCCTAACCCTGCTGGGCCCACTGGCAAACGTTTGTAGATCACACATAGGCAGAGAGCTCAGGTATGTATGTTTTGCATGCAGTGGGCTGTAGCAGTATTTCTGAGCACAAAGGACTGCAGACAGACCCCGTGGTTCTACCTTCAAAGTATACCCAAAGTCGGGCCACTCTTGACCACTTCCACTGCTACCCCACCGGCCGAGCCACCGTTAGCTATGACTGCGGTATCTCCTAACTGGCCTCCCGCTTCCACCCGTGCCCGGCAGTACCGCCTCTCCACCGGGCAGCCAGAGCGGCCTGCTAACACATGAATCAGATCATGACCCTCCTCCGCTCCAAACATTTATACCCGTCGGGGTCCGATCAGGACCACTTCAGGTATTTGAAACAGAGGGAATACCTTGCAGGGAATCGGCGGCGAAGATGGGGTCGCTGCAGGAAGCCACTGCCGCCTCTAGGCGGGAGGGACGAGAGGGAGAGAGGTGTGACACCGCACCTACAAGGCAGCCACCGGAGCGGCCAGCGCCGCAGCCACGGGGCCGGCTGCTGCCCCGCGCAAAGGCCGCCAGGGGCCCGGTGCGAAAAGAGGAGAGGGAGGCTCTTCCTGCCCCCCGCGCCCGCCCCGCCGCCCGCCCTCCCGCGGCGACCCGCCTCCCAGGCGGCGGGCTCTTCCTCCGCTGGCAACGGTCCTACCCCGGCGCCTTCCCAGCTCGCTCCCCGGGCTCCTTTAGCCCTTTATTTCCGTGTCACCTTTTCAGTGACACCTCCCTGAAAACTAATTTAAAAATTGCATCCCCTTCCAAATCTCCATCCTCCTTAGTGTCTTATTTTGCGTCGAAGCTGTTACCCCTTTCTAACACAACCATACACTGTAGTTTTATTATATACTACTATATTATATACTACCACATTATACACTATATAGTATATACTATTATATAATTATATATCAATTGATATATCAATGTATATCAATTATATATCAATGTAGCTTTATTATATATCAATGTATTGTATATCAATGTATTATATATCAATGTATTGTATATCAATGTATTATATATCAATGTATTGTATATCAATGTATTATATATCAATGTATATTGTATATTATATATCAATATATATCAATTTTTATTCTATATGGTATATTTATTGCATAAATATATATTGAATATTTGTCCCATAAATGTATATAGTTCAATTCTTTCCATATGATATATTTACTGCATAAATACATAGTCTATATTTATCGTGCAATTGTACACATATTTAGTTGTCTATATTCCCTCACCACAACGTAAGCTCCGCGGGGACCGGGGTTTTATTTGTTTAGTCTACTGACATTTCTTCAGTGCTCCATAAACACTAATTGATAGTCAACAATAAAGTATTATATACTTAAATTTTTGTTAAGAGGGTAAATCTCACCTTAAGTGTTTCTACCGCAATAATAAGACATACTTGCGGAGTGAATAAAATGTGATCGTTAGTAGATGTATTTATTATGTGATGAAAAACGTGAAAGGCGCTTAAGTGCATGGGGTAAGGAACAGAAGCTGACACTGCTCACACGTCCTCCCCTGGGCAGCCTCTCTAACATCAGGAAGGCTAAGTTAGGTGCCCCTTCTATGTGCTCCAAACGTTCCCTGCAATCATCTGTCCCAGCGCTTGTCTCACTGTATCGTAACTGTTTATGTAGCCATCTCCACCAAAGCTGAAAGTTCCACGAGATTCCAAAGGGGAATTGCCTCTCTAGGTAACCCTATACATCAAGCACCTCCCAGTACTGTCCTGTATGCAGGGGAGCTCAGACAATGTAGTCAAATGTTCCTGTCAACAGTAGAATACACTGAAAGGTCTCTTGACATCACTCCTTTCTCTGGTATTCTGGAAAGGCAGAAGAGCCAACAGCTGTAAGAAAACGTCACCAGAGGCAGGAGGTAGTTAAGTATGGAAGCAAAGAAACCTGGTGAATGATAGTAAGTTCTGGGTACAAAAGGACAAATGTATCATGGCTTTGAAAAATATTTTAATCTTTTTTTTTATTAGAAGTACTTATATTGCCTGAAAAGCATTGTGCTGTTGAATGATTTTAACGGCTGAATGTTAGAGAATAACAAATTATTAAGTTACGACATCAAAATCATTATGGAAAGTGACGGGTCTCAAGAGAGAACAGATTTTACAGTGTCATTCTCAAGAGCTATGGAGAATGGGTTTTAGAGCTCCAAAAGTTCATTAACAAAAATATTTTTCTAATTTTATAACCAACTTAAGGAGAAGAGAATCTTTCCTTAGTATGTGTATTCATGTGCATTCAGTGGAAACATAACTGCTAAAAAGCAGCCTTGGTTAATTTTTCTTTTAGAGGTTTCCAGTAGATAACCTATACTATATCCATAGTCCTTCACGAAGAAATCGTGGCTAGAGTTTAGACTTAAAATAGATTCTTTTTATTTGGTAATAATTCAGGGGCAGGGAGAAGTCCTATCACACACGCATACTTGAGCACCAAATTTATCATAAATAGCTTTGTCTTGGCTTATAACCTTAGTAGGTAGGTGGGGGCAAGCAAAAGTGTCTTATCTCATCTTAACCTAAGAAGTAGCACTGCTCACTGCCTATGTGGTTATTTCCCAAGCATGTCACAAAGGAGAAGCTTAGGGCTTTGAAAGGAAGGGCTCCTCAGCTCGCCTATCTCTTGAACAAACACCCCATTTTGCCTGTGGTAGCCTCCTGGTACATCCAGCGTTGGCCGTCCCTTTCCTCTTCTGCTTAATCAGAAATTCAATTTGACCAATAACGGTTTGAGATGCATTATAAGCAACAGAAATTCAGTTCCTCAGAAAAGTGCCTTTTTATTCCTTTCTTACCGCATAATTTTGCAAAATTTAACTCCCAACTAGAAAATGACTTCAGCCTGCTGCCTGAAGCGTACGTTTATTTGTTCACTGGCGCAAGGTGAAAACTGAGCTAAGTCAAGTGAGATACTCTCACACCTTCCTGGAAGGATAATTTTAGAACCAGTTTCAAAGCAGACTCTAATTCGAAGATGCCCCTACCGCTTAGACTCACATGGAGATGTTACCAGCCTCACGAAATGTCATCAGATAATCGAGTTCTGCCGGCAGTGGAAGTGATTTGCAGTCGCTCTCGCCTCCTTGCAGGGAGAGGCAGGAGGAGGGGGAGGGGGCGGTTTATTAGAAATCACCTTAGGGAGGGTGCCATAAAAGCAGACATGCGAGAGCCGTGGGCTATTGATTGCAAATCTGGCAGGGCTGCAGGCCATTCTCGTTGCAGGCAGGGCACCTCAGGGCCCGATAGGACTCCTTAAATCTGTTGGCCAGCATTGAGAACTTGCTGCCGTGGCACAGAGAGCAGGTGGCACTGCCCGACCCTTGGCAGTGAAAACAGTTGTCCTCAGGAAGCTCCCCTTCCTGCAAGAGACAGGTCAGGGTTTAGTTAGAGCAGCAGCACTTCGATTGCATCATTCTCACACAGGTCAAAATAGCACTTCAGCCAAGGCTGGGGCAGAATTAGGGGGAAAATGCTTCCCACAGACGCCAGTGAGGGAACTGGCTGGGACATGGAATATCACCATCTCCCTGGTGGACATCTCTAAGATAGCATCCGCTGCCACCATACCGAGCATTCCAAGACTTTATGTTCTTCATCGCCCTTGTCACCATCTGATATGTTGTATCTGTAAGCTCCGTAAGGGCAGCGACTTTACTTTTATCATTGCCAAATACTACGAGTGAACCCTTGTAGCACGGCTGATAGGGGCCAGGTGCTGTTCTGAGAGCTCTCTCTATATCCATCCATCTAATCCTCACCAAATCCCAGTGAGGTAGTAAGAGTATTATCATCCCTGTGTCACAGACGGGAAAATGAGACACTGAGAAGTCATTTGCCAATGGTGACACCCACAGCTTGGAAGAGGAAAAGGCAGGTTTCGATCTCAGGGAGTTGAACAGCGGAATCCAAGCTCCTAATGACTACACACACAGCCTCTCATTGTAGCCGTCCAATAGTAGGTGCTCAAGAAAGATCATTGGTAACCGAGAGACTAAGTGGATGAATGAACGAATCAGTCAATCAATATCAATCAATAAGTGTTACAATCCTTCAAAGCTTAGCTCTGAATTCTCCCAGTACTTCATCTTTATTCTCTTTGAGAGCTGTGTACGGCCCAGTGATTAAGAGCTCTGTGCTTTGGAGTTAATCGATTAGAACTGAGGCTATTGTCTGACTTCAGCTGTGTAGCTTAGACAGTTCCCTTAGCCTCTCCCAGTCTGTTGCTTTACCTGTGAAATGGTAATAATAATGTTTACCCCTCTGAGCAGCTGGACTATTAAGTGAGAGAATACACGTAATGCAATATTATCTGTCTGATCATAGGTTCCCTGTAAAAGTTAGTTCACTTCTAAGCCTTGCCAACAAGTCCTGGACTCCCTCTCTCCAGAAAACGTCCCTTGGCTATTGTCTTGCTCTTGCCCTAAGACATCTCAAGGAAGTTGTCGATATTCATACTCCTTATAGACTATGAACCTTCCAAGAAATAAGGGGAGATACCAGATCAAAACACAGTGAATCAAGGAACAAGTCCTGTCCATTTCACCTTCTAAACATCTCACATCCATCCCATTCTCTTCATCCCACAAGCACCAATCCTAGCCCAGGTGCCCACCCATTCTGGCACAAATGAATGCAGTGTGGACCCCTGCCCCCTGGTCCTGTGGGGTGTTCTCTCCCCACTGATGCAGCCTCATTAAGTCTCGACTGCCACATAGAAAGCACTCAGCACAGTGGTGTGATCACAGCTTACTGAAGCCTTGAACTCCTGGGTTCAAGGAATCCTTCAGGAAACCTTTTAACGAACTCTTGCCCTTCAGATAAAACCTCAGGGCATTTAAACCTTTTGTCACTTCTTTCATCAGGCTCTTGTCCTTGGGCCTCTCTGTACTTGGTCTCCAGGGACCTTTCCCCACCCACTCCCAACCCAGCCAACTCCTGCTTGTTCTCAGAGGTCAGCTTAGCAGCTCTTTCTCCAAAAGGCCTTGCCCAACCCCACCTTCTGACCAGGAGCCCCACCCATGGCCACCTGTACTGCCACTAGCATGGCAGGTCTCACTCTCTGCTGAGAGCTCCTGCTGACCAGACAGGAAGCTCTCTGCACCAGTGTCTTCTCACCATTGCGCCCCAAACATCTAGCACAGTGCATGGCACGACATTTGTGCAGAATGAATAAACACACAAAACAATGATGTGTGGAGAACTCTTCCTATTCTTAAATTCTAGAAACCAACAAGATAGCTGGAGTCCACTGGGTAGCTCCACTCAACTCACACAGCTTTCTTTTTTTTTGTTTGTTTCTTTTGGAGACAGAGTCCCGCTTTGTTGCCCGAGCTAGAGTGCCGCCGTGGCATTAGCCTAGCTCACAGCAACCTCAAACTCCTGGGCTCAAGTGATCCTTCTGCCTCAGCCTCCTGAGTAGCTGGGACTACAGACATGCACCACCATGCCTGGCTAATTTTTCTATATATTTTTAGTTGGCCAATGAATTTCTTTCTATTTTTAGTAGAGATGGGGTCTCACTCTTGCTCGGGCTGGTTTCAAACTCCTGACCTTGAGCAGTCTGCCCGCCTTGGTCTCCCAGAGTGCTAGGATTACAGGCATGAGCCACCACACCCAGTCGACACACAGCTTTCTTTTCTAATTGAAGAATAAAAATAATCTCTGAAAGGGAGGAATAAGTTTTGAAAATAGCTCTATTATGCTGCAAAGTGCCCAAGAAGGTATTAAACTTTATTGATCCTATTTTTTTAAATTATTTTTGTTTCTTTTTTTAGAGATAGGGTCTCACTATGTTGCCCAGGCTGGAATGCAATGGCACAATCATAGCTCACTGCAGCCTCTGTAACCTCAAACTCCTGGACTCAAGCAATATTCCCACCTCAGCCTCCTGAGTAGGTGGGATGACAGGCATGAGCCACCACACCCAGCTTGAATTTTATTAATTCTAGATTTAGGGAATAGAAGGGATTACTCATCTGACAAAAATTCAAATTATGTCTATGTACCCTTGTGTTAATATCTAATTGATTGTTGCCATATTTTAATATATCAACTAAAAAGAAATTTGTTTTCTTCTTAAAGTATTCAAAACAAATATCATTGCCAAAATATTCATAAAGCAAATTGCCACAATCTGTTTTCCTGCCAAATCCATTATGCTTTATGTTTTGGACTTGATCCCAGTGAGATTTTAATGATATAAGTCAATGTTGCCCAAGAAAGTACAGTAAAATACTACCATAATGCTATATATGTGACCCAAAAATTCATTTGCATAAAATGTCAGATCTATTAGATAATAATGAAAGATGGATGAAATGACTTGGTGAGCCTGCTATAGAGAACAAAAATAAATCTTCAACCAAATTATAGCTAATGTCCCACTCTAGGTGCATTGTTAGGGTTTCACTGGAATTTCCATTCTTATTCTGGGTTAAAACTCTTTCTCCAACCACTCACCCTCCACATGCTTTTTCTATTCATTCAATTACTTCAACAAGTATTGAATGAGTACTACTCTATACAAGGTGTGTGTACTATAAACCTCTTTCTTCCTTTCTCAGTATTTTCTAAATTATTCTCAAAAATACTTAGAAGGGGGATATAGAACAGAGTTGCACAGTGTAGCTTAGGTTCTAGAACCTGACAGACCTTCCAATTCACCTCTTCCTAGCTCCAGGACCAGGGAGGAGGGCCTGATCTTTCATTGCAGACTCAAAGGCTTGTGTTGCCCTGAAGATAGTAACCAGCACCCATCTAGAGACTGTGTAATAGGGCAGTTATGATCATGAGATTGGTTGACATTTGGACCTAGATTTGACTACTGGTGCTAGTGACCTCTGGCAAATTACTTGACCTCTGCGAGCCTCAGTTTCCCCTGCTGCAGAATGAAACTATTAATAATACCTGCCTCACAGGGTCCTTGTGAGAATTAAATGGACGACTGCATGGCCAGCATTGGGCAAGGTGCCTGTCTGTCACGAGCCCTCAATAATAAATGGCAGCTATTACAATGATGATGATGATGATTACTACGATTTCAAAGGTGAGATCACATAAAGTATGAAGAAGCCCAGATAATTTGTGGCCTCACATCCACTGAGCACAAAGCCAGAATTTTTTCCCCTTCCACCTTTTACTGTAGCTCGATTCAATTATTCTTCTCCTTCTCTTTGATAGTTAATGCAGAGACCCAAGCCTGGCCTGGCTTTCAGCCGTGCCCTGCTCTTTCATCAGATTCTCACTGCTGCCCTGCTCCACATAACAGAACAAAGAGTCTCTCGGTCAGAAGGGGCTCCTTGATGTTCTCTGACCCTCTCTTTTAGGGTAAAGCTTGTCTGGGCATTTACTGCATGAGGGATTGCGCAAACAAACAGCAATTTAAAACAGAGTTTAAAGGACAGACAAGTGAAGTATAACCTTTCACGTCAACCTTCTGCTGCACACCTTTGTCCTAGTTTACAGCATTACAGTTAAAAAAAAAAAAAAAACACGGATCTCTCCAAATTGAATGTAAAGGTAATTGTCATATCCAGGCCTACTCTTGCTTTTTTATTCAGACCTGCAGTGTGACCCACATCTTACTGTTTCTGGCTCTTTTCTGAAAATATATGCTCCGACAAGTTACAATCTGGTATGAGAAGTAATAGAATTAAAGAATTTTACATTGAGATATCTTAAGTATTTGCATTCAAAAGTTTTTGCTTAAGTAGTGCGCAGTTGAGCCAATTTGGGGACCCTTGCTGTAGGGCCGGCTACGAGTAGGACAGGCATGGCAAGCTCTGTGACGCACCTGCGTGTACTGGTTATGGGGGAACACGCTATCCGCCTCCAGCAAAGGCCCGTCGTTCTGGTCCCCGTCTCCATAGCTTTCCTCTTTGCTCATCAGAGACTCTTCTTCAACCTCTTCTTCATTCTGGAGGATTTTCCTCATGAAGTCTCTCTTGTCCATCGGGGTTCGAATGATTTTCAGGTTGTTCGTGTAGATGATTATCTTTCCAAAATCTATGATGGGTGGGGGCTAGAGAAATGGAGAAAGATCATGGAAACTTCAGCACCAAACGAGGGGCTGCAGAAGCTGTCCAACATCCCAGGAAACAGGAGAGGAGGAACTTCTACCATCCAACACTTGTAATCCCATTAGACCCCCAAAGCGGCAGCTCATTCTCTGGTTGGTTTGTTCTCTCTGATAGCCGTGAAAACCAGCTTCCTCTATGGTAACCAATCAAAGCTGAACTGCTCAGAGTGCAAGACTCTGGAGGGCAGGGCATGGGCTAGAGCTTCCACTCCTACTGCATGCCCCAGCAGCCAATGCAGGGCTGCTCTGGGTGCAATGATTGCATTAATCAATGCAAACACTTTTTCTCATTTTATATAAGTATCCCTCCAAAGTTTTTCTATGCATAAATAATAATATTAGTAAATGCCACTTATTGAGCACCATTTGTGTGTCAGAATCCATGTCTTACCAATGTTACCTAGATTTACATATTTTTCGTAGATGCTACGATTTCCACATTTTACAGGTGAGGAGACTGAGTCTCAGAGGGGTTAGGTGCCTTGCCCAGGTGACAGAGTCACTCAGGGAATGTGGCTTGGATTGCAAGCCAAGTCTGTCACACTAAAGACCATATTCTTACTACCTACACTGCACTATTGACAAGCATTCTCCCCCCAAAATATAGGATCATAGTGTATACACTCTGTTGTAACCTATTTTTTCATTATCCATGTAATATGAAAATCTTTTCATGTCAATAAACAGACTTCTAAAGCATCATTATTAAGAGCATATGTTCCTTCATATGGGATTGCCATGTGGCACTTAATCATTTGCTCAGGAATAAATGTGGGACAATACCACGAAGCAGTAAAGAAAGCAACCTGGGAAGTGTTTTGTCATTTCTTGACCAAGAACTCATATTTTGCCCAGAGTTAGGACAGCTTGGAGGGACACTGAGTTGGATTCCAGTCCTACTGTCCACCTATTATGAGATACAGGAGAGTCACATAGCCTCTTAGAACTTCAGTTTGCTCATCTGCAAATGCGCTAGTTGGTAGACACTGCCACTGACAAACTAGTTATTAGAATACAGAAATACTTCCATACTGGGTGGCAAACAGGTGCTGTCCTGAGACTCCTGAGTGCCCTCTTGTCACTCCAGCCTCCTCTCAGGGAGCCTCTAACATCCCAAAACCCAGTAATGTAAGATTTAATACTTAGGACTCTTAGTCTCAGTACCCTGCCTCAGTGCTCTGCTGGCTTGTGTACTGATTGGGCAATGTTCCTGTGGTTAAATATTTTGACTCTCATCCCAGAAGCTAATTACATCAAGTTCTGGGGGGTGGAAGGTGCTATGAAAAATGTAGCAAATATACACTTCGCAAAAGCTGGAGATACTATGCAAATGGTGGGCATCATTACCATCGTTATTATTAAAAACTTTTCTTCAGTTGTGCATGCACAATCATGCTACACAACTGAATACCTCAGCATGAACTATTCTGTCCTGCTTATAGAAATGTACAATCGAATCTATCTAAATGCTACAGTTAAGCAGCCTCCCGTGTATTTTATCAAAACCTGGTATAAGCAAGACTTCAATGTTCAGGTTCCCTTCCTTGAAACACCAATGGAGTTTTCAACAATTATTTATTAAGCCGCAAGCTTCCTATGTGGCCCTGTTTTCTCTCCCTCTCGTCAAGGGATTGTGTGGCAGCTTCCATTTCCTATTGTTTTATGCAGGCTGGATTCCAGTTTCACACTCTGGAATATCAGTTTCTGAATATCAGAAGATAAGGACGGGGGTACTTTTGGAAGGTTCCATTTCTACTTCCAGTAATAGCCAAAGAGGTTCAGTTTCTAGGGAGCTTTTTCATATCTAGAGCTGGTTTTGTTTTTCAAGACAAAGCTCTCAATATACTAAGAGAATATGAGATCACCTGGTCCAACCCCCTGCCTCTAAGCTGGTCAACATCCAAGACACCCCCCCTAACAAATTTACTTTAATGTACCCCAAAGATGGAGGGTCCCAAATCACCCTTAAGGTGTGTTTAAGTTTCAATCTCCCTGACAGCTAAATTCTTCCTTGAGTCTGAAGAAACTGTCTGGGTGTAAGTAAAGTTCATGTTATCTGATTACATTAATTGCCTGTGAGGAACACCCACTCTTGAATTATAGAGGGCAGAATGGAGCCAAGAATTTTTCATTTCCTTCCATAGTGCGCAGAATGACAACCTATGTGACTGAGCATCTGTAACTACTCTGGTGTCTGTGGCAACATGCTTAGAGATTGTTAATCAGGCACTACTAAACCCTTCCATTGCTCTGTTTTTAAATGCAGAAATACGTTATTAGGTACTAAAAGTGCAACAGGCTCTGGAGGTGAACAGACCTGAGTTAAAATTCTATTCAAATGTTATTCAACAACTGTGTGAGATTTTCAAATCATTTAACCCCTATGAACTTCTGTTTTTGCAACCTGTAAAACTCTCATAGAAATATCATGAAGATGAAATTACATAATATGTACAAAGTAGGCGTTCATTAAATGTTACTCCCCTACTTTTTCCCTTTCATTCTTTTCATGAACCTTGTAAACTTCAGTTGGTTTTAATTTCTTAAACTATTTTAATTATTTATAACCACTTTCTCTACCCATCACATAAAAGACTCAACATTTCTTTGATCAGAACCTGCTCTTTATCAGTCACAGTTGTGGGTACATTTGCTGAACACACACAACAACATGCTAGGCACAGTGATAAGAGCTGCTTGTGTACTGTCTTTTTTAATCACCACACAACTCTTTCAGTAGGCACTGTTATTACCCTCATCTCATGGAGGATGAAGTTGAAGTTCTGCAAGGTTAAGTAGCTTGCTCAAGCATACACAGTAAATGGGTAGAACTGGACATCAAGCCCAGGTTTCGTTGTTGTTGATGAAGATGGGGCTGTCTCTATCACCCAGGCTGGAGTGCAGTGGCCTGATCAGTGGTTCACTGTAACTTTGAACTCCTGTGCTCAAGTGATCCTCCTGCCTCTCAGCCTCCCCAGAAGCTGGGATTACAGGTGCATACCACCATGCCTGGCTAATTTAAAAAAAAAAAAAAAATTTTTATAAAAACAGGGTCTCGATATGTTGCCCAGGCTTGTCTCAAACTTCTAGCCTCGGGCAATCCTCCTTCTTCGGCCTCCCAAAGTGCTGGGATTAGAGGCGTGAGCCACTGAGCTCAGCCCAAGCCTGGATTTGACTGACATCAGAGCCCTTGTTTTGTTTTGTTTTTAATAAGTCATTATTATTACTGTGGTAAAACATATGTAACATAAAATTTACCATTTCAATCATTTCTAAGTGTACAGTTCAACGGCATTAAGTACATTCACGCTGTTGTGTAACCATCACCACCATCCATCTCCAGAACATTTTCTTCTTCCTAAACTGAAACTATATATCCATTAAACAACCATTCCTCCTTCTCCCCTACCCCCAGCTCCTAACCACCGCCATTCTGCTTTCTGTCTCTATGAATTTGACTACTCTAGGTACCTCATATAAGTGAAATCTGACAGTATTTATCTTTTTGTGACTGGCTTCTTTCACACATAATATCTCCAAGATGCAGCCATGTGGTAGCATGTGTCAAAATGCCCTTCCTTTTTAAAGCTGAATAATATTCCATTGTATGTATGCACCACATTTTTCTTCTGTTTATGCATTCATCAATCAATGGGCATGTGGTTTGTTTCTGCCTTTAGGCAACTGTGAATAATACTGTTATGGAATACAGTGTACAAACATCTGTTTGAGTTCACAGCCTTTGCTTTCAATCATTGCACTTAACTGTTATCTGATGTGGTCTCATAACCAGTATTTACTAAGAGTTATTTTATAATTGGATCCACTATTGAAAAATCATGACATCCCAGCTCTCATTTCCTTATTTTTCATAAACACCACATTGACAAAGTGCTTCAGTGGAGGATGCTGCGTGAATCCATCTTGGAATCTCTCATACTCACAGGCTGGCTAAGACTGGGATGAGGCACTGGATCAGGCAATAGAGAAAACAGGCATCACTGGACAAAGTAGTTGAATTAAACCTTCAACACTGTCTCTAGAGTACTGTGTTTGAACCAACTGAGCCATGCTTCAGTGAAGACTAGTTTACCTAGATTTATAAATCCATGTCAAACCATACATTTACATAAATGCCAAATTTGGCACATGACTTATGAAGGTCAAACAATCCAAAATTATCTACCATGGCCTTGTACAAGGTTTGTATGAACTATGACTTTGTAAATTCTAAACCTACAAATAGGATACAGTAAAAAAAGAAACACTGTAAGTGCACGACATAGCCAAGTACCAAGACCATAAGAAGTACTCAATAAATGGTAGCTATTATTATCATCATTATTATTACATAATAATCATGTTCTCTAAAAAGGAACATGGCCTAAAACAAAAGGGCAAAAGTATAAAGAATCAGAAGACCTGGATTCTTATGATTCTGCGCCCAATCACTCTGTAATACCAGATGGGTCCCTTAATAACTTGGCACTCAATTTTCCTCATCTGCAAAATGGGAATAACCACACTTTGCCCTCCTCCACCAGGTTATGGTAGAGACCCAATATGGTAGATACCGATAGAATATTAAGTGATAGCATTTTGTAATGCATAAGGTACTTCATTAACATAAGGTGTCATTCATTCCAGCCCCCTTTAATATTAAGAAGAGACCTGGCATTATCTTTGATAATTGTGGACATGCCCACAATTTTACCAATGTCAGCAAGGCCAATAATACTTTTGTCTGCAAAAGATACATTATCTATTCCCTTAGGAAACTAACAATAAAAATAATCAGAGAATAATTATCTGAATTTCACACTTTAAAGATGAGAACTCATCCTGGTGTGCTATTATTCATTAATAATGTGGACATATTATATAATTGTATTTAATCTTTTTTAAAAGACATCTATGGTCCCAGTGACAGACAACATACACACACACTTCCTGTGAATTTTGGAAATCAGTGAATATTTTCCAGATTCTTTTAGCTTAAATCATGTATGGGCTTTTGATTATCCATGGTAGCAGGGAAGTAATTGAAATTCACAGATTAAACACATGCTTCAACTGAACTATTAGCTCAAAAGTTCTTCCCCACGTAACATCTCCTCTGGCTGATTTCCTTTTCACCATCTCCTCCCAGGACTCCACTACCCACACTTCATGCTAATGAGCAATGGACAGGCAACATAAATAAATAGAGAAACAGTTTTAAAAAGCGGAGAGTAGAAGGACCATAAGGGTGAAAAACAGGACATGGATAAACCATAAGCTAAATAATTGGATGGAATAAAATGAGAGCCTTCAAATATTCCGCTCTTTCAGGAAACAAAATGACTCACTTCTGCATAATTTTCTAAAACGGCAGTCTGCCAACCTGGAGACCACTGCACCTCTATTTAATTTACATCTGAGAAAACCCAAAGATCCAATTACAATGTATTGCTCTGAATGGAATTTGAATACTCTATATGCTCATTGCACTTCTCGATGAGGAGTCAACAAGCATGTTATTTTTGTCCCAGAAATATTCTACATAGCGGCTTCCCATTTGGGGCGCCTATAGCTCTGGCTGGTACTAGAGCATGAGTAAGATGCAAATCCGAAGACTTTAGGTGTTTCTCTTGAACACAGTTTAGGCAGCCCTACCCTGAAAGCTTATATGCCACACGCAATACCAACCTTATGGTCATTTGCCTTGTAATCGTTGAACAGAGGCTGGCTGCCTGCCAAAGTATAGGCATTGCCCTCTCTAAACACGCTGATCCTTTGAGCAGTCAGCTTAGGGGAGCAGAGTGGGGGTTTGGGAGCTTCCCCAGACCCATACACCCCATCCATTGGTTCAAGGGACTCTTGGAGAAAACTGTGAGGGTATTCTTCCTTGGGTGACTCTAATTCCTGCCCATCTTCAAAGACCTGCTTCAGTACTCGGCCACTGTAGGAGGAGGAGATTTTGAATCGGACTTTCCGGGGTTTGCCATCGCTCTTCTGATTCAGCTTCTTCTCGGGGTCCTCCATCAGAAGAAAGCTCACCCTGTGGTTTCCAGGCTTCCGTGTGGCCAGTGAAACTTGGGCCTCTGAGAAAAGGGCATTTTATTTTGTCGCCTGCATATAATTAATTGAAGCTGTTGCTAGGGTAGGGTCAGTTTACAGCAACTGACACCCATCCATTAAATATTGATGGACGCTCATGAAAAGGAAGGCGATTACAGGTTTATGAAGTGGATGGAACACAAGACAAGATTGGTTCTTCTCGTAAGTCCAAGCTCATCCATAACTTCACCCCCAACCCTGGCTTTTCTTAACCTGAGGATGAATCAGTTTAGTTATATAGAACAAGTGCCAATTCAATAAGGATCAGATACTCAAATCAGTTAACAAGTGTCTTGTTATTGTTACCAATAACAACTATGATCTAGTGAGCATTTAATAAGTGCCAGAGATTGTGACATGCATTATCTTACTTTGTCTTCACGGTTACCCTACAAAGAAAGCATTATCTCTTTTACAGAGGGGAACGTGAAGCTTAGAGCTGTTTCTTTGTTTGTCTCCTCTAATACAGCTAAGCAACGGACAGAGCAGGGATTCAAACTCAGATTTATCTGACTCCAACAGCCATGATCAGTCCACCAGGCCAAAGTTTTCAAATTGCGTCTCATGGGACCCCAGATATAGTGGAAGCTCTTGGGGTTTGTTGCTTCGAGCAAGAAAGCGGAAGCCCAGGGTTCTGGATTCCGGGCTGTCTACTCCTGCATTAACCAGGGCAGCTCCACTCTGTGTGTATTTTACATCGAGGATTTCATTTACAAGCATAGCACTAGTCCCCACTGCCTGCCGGACCTCATAAATACCCAACGCCGTGAGATAGTCGCCGCGATGAATGTCAACGCAGCATGCGATGTGGGCCTGAGAACAGTTCTATGATCCAGTTTGGGAAACAAATCTAACACATGTGTGAAATAATAACCTCATGCTTACGGAGCAAACTGTCCACAGCTGAATGCCAGAATAGCTAATCTGGGAAGGGAGTGGTCTCTAGGAGGCTTCGAGAAGAAGGCTTGCAAAGGAGAGGGCCCTAAGGCTGGGTCTAATGGGGGGGCTGGATTTGAAGAGCTGGTAGAGTAGGGTAAGGCCCTTCTCCCTGTCTTTGCTAATGGGATCGCCATTTACTTAGTTGCCCAAACTGACCTCTCCCAAACTCCTACAGCCATTCTTACAGATTCTATCGCCATTGCCTTCTTTCATCCACCCCCACCTCCATGTCCCTACATCAAACCCTCGTCACTTCTGTTTTCCAAGTTGCAGCTGCTACTAATGACTTCCCCACCCATCCCCAATTCCATTCTGCACACTGCTGGGAGAGCAGTTTCTAAAAACATGAGTCTGTAGATATCAGTCTCCCACTGAAAAATCTTTTCCAGTGGTCCAGTGTATAAGCCCTACCCGTTCCGTGCAACAAAGCCCTTCCAAACCTAGCCTGCCTCGCCTTACTTCCTCTTCAGCCTCTTTCTCTGTCACTCTTGCAGGTGCTGCCTGGAATTGGTGTTCTAGGCACACGGATACTCTCACCCATTTCTCAAAACCACGGTTCTGTCTCTTATCCAGTTACTCTGTTTCCTGATTGGAGTGTCAAACTTCCACTCCTCTTTCAAATCACACTTAAAATGTCCCTGCTTCTGGAAGCCTTCCCACCCGCCCCAGGGAGAATGCCAAGGAACCTTCGGACCTACTGTCATTCACGTGCCTTGCCATTCCTGTTTTTCCCTCCATTCAACTGTGAACCCCTTAGAGTCAGAAGCTGTCTGTAGCATCTCTCTATTCCCAGTGTTTACCAATGTGCCTGGTACCTAAGAGAATTCAGTTAATTATGAATGACTTCAGGTGAAAGAAATCAGATAGATAAAACTCTGGAGAAGGAACTGAGCATATTTTGTGGAGAATAGTGAAGAGGTGGGATCAGAAGATTAAGAAAAACATCTGCCTTTCTGCTAAAGAGAGGTGCCACAGTCATAAAGTCCCTTTGTAATCAATGCAAAAAATAGGTGGGGGGCGGGATGGACTAGGAAACCAACATTTAAAGAAAAAAAAAAAAAGATATGCTCTTTATGACATAAGAAGACATATTCCTCTAGGTTCCCTAGAATGCAGAGCTGACCAGATGTGCCATAAATGGATTATAGGAGACTGTGACCTTGATCCCTCAGCCCTCAGGGCAGCTGGGGGTGGGGGTGGGGCAGGACTACACCAGTCCCATTCATTTACTCCAATGAATAGAACAAATATTATTTTCCATGTGTGCAATGCCATGAAAAAGATTGGGAACTCCTAACCAGAAGAATAGGTTCTTCTATCTATCATAGGAAACATATTAATAAATGACCAATAGCCGATCCTCATCTAGAAAAACCAATAAGCTGACTTCCACAACTACTTGTTAAATAAACATTTTGAATTGCCCCCATTGAAAACTAATTGAACACCATTAACAAAGGTAGCCCTTCAGAAGGGTGGACTTCAACCAGATCAAAAGCTAGAGATGAGTTCTCCAAGTAACATTCGTTCAACACTTTTTTGTTGTTGTTGCCCAGGTTGAAGTACAGTGGCTCAGTCATAGCTCACTGCACCTTTGAACTCCTAGACTCAAGTGATCCTCCTGTGTCAGCCTCCCAAGTAGCTGGGACTGCAGGTATGTGTCACCATGCCTGGCTAATTTTTCTTACTTTTTGTAGGGGCAGGGTCTCACAATATTACCCAGGCTGGTCTTGAGCTCCTGGTCTCAAGTGATCCTCCTGCCTCAGCCTCCCAAAGTGCTGGGATTCCAGATATGAGTCACTGCACCCAGCCTGTTCAACACTTTTTTTATTACCTTTTCCATATTCACAGACAGATTTTCAGTGCGCCAAACCAAAATCTTGGAAAGTTTTTAAACAATCGTGCTTATTTGATCATTTTTAGATGTTGGAGTTTTCAGAATAGTCACAACTAATACACTTCCAGAAGGAGGATAAATTGATAAATTGAAAGCAATTTTGACAGTGCTATCAAAAGCCTTAAAAATACTCCTATCCTTGAACCTTGCTAAGAATGAAAATACTGTAACTGCATTTATCAGAAGAAATCGTGTCAAAACACTAACATCAGTTGCCTCTAGGTAGAGGATCTGAATGATTTTTTTCTTTCCCAGCTTTGTTATATTTTACTTATCTGTGATAAGCACATGTTACTTTGATAATCAAGAGGAAAATAAATGAAAAAAATCCATTCCTTTCAACCCAATTATTTCTAAGAAAATAATTTTTAAAGGAGAAAAACATTTATACAGATAAAGATATCCTCCATAATATTATTCATACTGCAAAAAAAATTGAAAACAACTTCAATGTCCAACAGGAATGCCACAATATGAAAGAGTATGTAGAAATAGTAATTTTTAAAAGATTTTCAACAAGTTTGAAATAATATGGAAAAATGTTTACGGTAAAAATTAAGTAGGAAAAAGTATAACAGATTTTATGTTCTGTGATATAGAATTTACTATGTAAAACTATATAAAAAAACACTAAAAGTAAATACATTAAAATGTTAACAGTGGTTCTGTCTGAAAAGGAGATTGGGATGATTTTTTGTTCTTTTCCTTATTTTTATATATTTTTCTAAATTTCCCATAATAAGCAAGTAGTAATTTAAATATTAGAACAATAGGGTTCTTTTTTTTAAAAAAGTAAGCTATGCCTAGCACTTTAAAACACAGATAAATTTATGCAATTTGCTAGAAAAAAGTAAATCCTCAATATTCTGCTATATTTTTTCTGGTTGAATTCAATAATAGGAAATCATATTATTTCATTGTAAAAATATATGTTTGGTGCCATTTTAATACAAAAAGAAATGACTTTAATTCAAGCCAAACTCAAGGAGGAATGGTTTACTCAGGGATATAACCAGCTGCAAAAAGAATTCAATGGGCTATTGAAAGTAGGGGTGACTTACATAACAAAGTCATTTTAAAATCTCCAAATGGAGCTCAATATTTTTTAGAAGCTCTGATGGACACCTAACGAAGTGATTAAACTTGGCATCGCTAATGCCGGGATGAACAGAAATCATGTCTCCTGGTGTGATGCCTTCTTTGCAGAGAGGATGCCCAAATCAGGATGATCTTGATGGTGGGAGGGGGCACTATTTATAGTTACACCAGGACAGGATGCAAACTAGAATAAACCCCACCTATGCGGTATTCTGGACAAAAATCTTTAATATTTAAGCAAGCCTAATATTTTTAGTTTACCAGAAGTATAGGGGACAGAGGAATGAGTTAAATGGCCCAAAACAATCAGACAGACAAAGCCACTCTGTGGGATATCCTACCAGGTCTCATCAAAAAATCGGTGTATGGTGGGAAAAAAATGTTGCAGGTGGGAGGAACATTCTAGATTTAAAGAGAATAAAGAGATCTAACCAAGTGCGATATCTAAACCTGGATTGCTTCCTAGAGAAATTTGACTCTAGAGTTCACCTCAGAAGGAACTAGAGAATTATTGTTAATTTTCTTAGGCAAAATAATGTTATGTGATTATATGGAAGAATGTCCTTTTTTGTAGGACATACATGCTGAAATATTTAATAGTTAAGGCGAAATGTCATGATGTCTGCAAACTATTTTGAAAAGGTTTATCCCCACAATATATATGCCTATTTAAAATGTGTATGCGTGTACAGTATACAAAGTAAAAAATGAAAAAATGTCCATAATACTTGATGACTATTGTACTATTCCTCCAATGTTTTGTACATTTGAAATGTTTATAAAAAAAGGTGGAGGGAAATGAAGCTCTTACAAAAATACTCACAGATACCTAGGTTTGCTTCTATGCATTTTGATTTAGACTCTAGTGTATTCTGAATCTTCTTAGGAGCAGAATTTTTATCCTATTCTGTCTGATGTCATTTACTGGACTTTATTTTTATGTGGATTTTGGGATTTGGGAGATTATATTAGATATGTGTCTTGATGAAAGAAATGTACAATTACTGCAAATTGAGTATGAACATTATCCTTTAGCGATCTTTCCACATCTATCATTTCTAATCAGAGTAGGGCTTATAAATTAAACATATCTTCTTAATCTGCTCATACATTGCCATGCAGCATGTGTGTGTGTGTGTGTGTGTGTTTAAACTGCAGTCTGGCATTTCCCTTTGAAATATTATTATGGCAGAAGGTTATTATAGTTATTGATCATTTGTACAGAGCTGTAAGAGTTCATGGGGTTTTATACAAAACATGAAAAACAAAGTCTAAGTTTATAGTCTGCCTCTGTTCCATCGCCACCTGAAACAGAAATTCGCAAGGCAGTGCTGCAACGGACTATTGCATCTCACTATCACCTTTATTTCCTTATTTTCCAAGGTCATCTGTGCTCTCTCAGGAATGGATTTTCCATTATGGACCGAAGTGGCAGGGACAGAGCCTGGTGGCCTGTGCCACGTTTCTCCTTCCCCACAGCAGGACAATCTGAAGAGGAGTCCAGCCGATCCAAAGCATGAGATCGAGGGGCTCTGATGAGAAGGTAAGACATTTCCTCCCCCCCCCCACATCATTTTCTAAAGAGTTCATAGTTAGTTTTTGGGAAAAATCATCCTAATGAATGTAAGTTTGGGAAATGCTGAGTTAAGCCAAGTGCAACTGATTTCTCTGCTACAGGTAAAGAAATGACGCTCCATACGCCGTTTCCAAACCGCAGTGCCCACAAAACTCTTTTCCTTTTTGGAATTCAATTTCATGGAGATCTGAGGAAAATAAACCTGGGAGATGCTGCTCTAAAATGCGTCCCTGCTTAAAATTTCTCCCCACTTCCCACATTCACCCCTTCACAATAAAAAAAAAAATACAGCTATTGCTTATTGAGCATTTACCACACATGAAGGAGATATTTCACAGATGGGAAAACTGGAAACCAAAGCACAGAAAGGTTAAGCTAGCTGCCCAGGGTCCCACAGCCATGAAAGGTCAGTCATTTGGGCTCTAACCCAGGTCTGACCCCAAAGCTCACACTTCTTACCATGAATGCTTCTATCTGACATCATGAAATTGACCACTTCGGAAAAAGAAAGATGACTTCTTTGAAAACTGGACAGAAAATGATTTTAACTAGTCTTACTTTCTAGAACCCGTAGCAGACTTCTGAATACATGATCAGGAAGGTCTCTTGGTAGCTGACATGCATCTTAGCTACCCATGGGGCTAGTTCTCTAGGCTTCGTCTTAAGGGATACCCCGCAGTTCGCTTTGAAATGTAGCCACCTGCATTATCTGCAAATCTCCAGGATGGAGAGATCGGCCATCTCCGTTGTACATTGAAATGCTTTTTCTCATTGCCTCCGAGCACAGCTGGCACAAGTCTTTGTATCACAAGCCAAAACCTCCACGTCAGCATCTACAGGGAAGGTTCTCGGAGGACCCAGTAGAGGACGAGTGTAGTGGAAAAACATCAACCCTGCCAGAAACCACAGGCCAAAATCTGGAACTTCATTAAAAAATAATCATCTCTTGGGATTATCCTATCATTTGAAGACCCTGTCCCCGGGGCTCCTGGTTTGCCTGCCAGAGAAGAAGGGACTAATTTTTCTAACTCCTTCCTTAGTGCTGACTTACCATTCATTCCTGTCAGATAGAAAAGCAAGAAGAGATCTCAGAGGCTGAAAAATGATCCTGAGAGTTCCCTATTCCAGAACTCACCAACAGCGTTATAATGTGAGCTATGTATGTATTTTAAATTTTCCAGATACAACACTAAAAAAGTAAAAAGAAACAAGGGAAATTAATTTTAATAATATTTATTTAATCTAATATATCGAAAATGTCATCATTTCAGCATGTAATCCAAAATATTAGTAAGAAAGGTATTCAGGAGCTCTTTTACCTACTAAACCTTTGAACTTCTCTCTGTATTTTACACTTGAGAGTATCTCAATTCGTTTCACTGAACTTTTGGTTAGAAATATTTGATCTGTATTCTGATTTCATAAAATTTATATTGACAAAGTAAATTCACACAGCTGAGTTGTTCCAACTGAATTGAGCGTCAATTTTAAAATGTATAGGTAAACTGAATTAAGTTAAAATTTTAGTTCTTTGGTCACCCCAGCTACATTTCAAGGCAGGTAGCCAAATATGACTTGTGGCTACCCTAGCTAGTCAAAAGTGCCCCCTACAGGCCATTAATGCAATTTGCGGAAACATTTTTTTAGGTTCGTACTCAATGAATGAACAAACATCACAGGCATTTAGTGGTGGCCAGGGATGCTAGACATCCTGCAGTACTAAGAGAAATCCTACAAAACAAAAATGTTCACACACCTTGTACTCTTGAATACATATATATATAAGCTTAGAATATAGCCATTAATCTACTTATTGCTGGTGGGAGCGGGGAGCTTAGCTTTGATATTACATTATGGGAAACTTAAAATGCATATAAATTAAAGACATTTTGCACTTTGTTCAGAGTTCTACCGAAAGTTGTCCACGATTCTGGAAAATTATTTCACTGATTAAATACTGCAGATGTATCACACAGCATTTGTACCTGTCCACATCACAGGGGTCCTGGGCATAGGCAGAGCATCTGACTATTTCATAATAACTTCTAGAGAAATGACACCCAAATATTTGTTATTAAAAGACATAGTATTTTATTATCAATTACTTTCCTTTTATTTCTCTTTATGTTGGAGCAAGGGCATTGTATTGGTTTTTTGAAGTTGTATTTGTAGGTAATTATTTAATTTATTCACTTCATTTCCAGAATAGTAAAGGGAGGTAGTAAATGCACGTTGCTGAAAGCACCCACCCATCCTGTGCAGTGGATTAAGAGCCACTGCCGTGGTACGAAGCGTGGCCAGTTCAAGCCAATGAAGACTCTGCCACCTGCAGGGAGGAGAAGGAACTGCGGCTGCATCACAACCAACTAGGAAGGATGTGGCCGACTGGCTCCAGAGGACAGGAAAGAGCTGCTTCAATTAAACAAATGCATACTCTGTACCTACTAGGTCCAAAGCACTGTGCTGGAAGATAGAGCTACAGCAATGACCCAAACAACCTTGGCTCTTCTCCCAAAGAGCTCACAGAGGAATGCAGAAATATACGTGGGATCAGGCCAAATGAGCAGGAATGATCCACTGCTCAGACACCCCTGATCCGTTTCAAACTTCTCTGCTAACAGCTTGTTCAGGTTAGTTGACCCAGGAAAACATCTCAAGGGTGCTAAAGTTTCTGCACATACATTCCATTTTTTTCAAAATGTATACCAACTTGGAAAATCCACATAAAAACATATAAATAATCCATGAATGCATGTTTTGGAAGGTAAATTCAAAAACTGCAGACACAGGTAAAGAACAAAAGTCCTCCTTCACCCTTCCTAATAAAACAACTATTACTATAAGTCTAGAATATGTCCTTTCCAACATTTTATGCATTTACACACACATTTTATGCATTTACACATACACACATATACACATATGTATGCAGATACCAATAGGTAGTTTGGGTGGCTTTTAAAAAAAAAAACAGAAATGAAGTTATATGGTGTGTATGTGCATATACCCTTACAATTTGATTTCTTTTTAATTTAAAATTATGTCTTAGAGATTTTCCCATGTCGATACATATAGATTCCCCTCATTAAATTTTAAGATTTCATACTAACCCATTGTAAAGAAGAATTTATTCATGTATTCTTTCAGCAAATATTTATTAAGCACCTACTATATGCTTTAAAACTATTCTAGGTGCTAGGGACATGGCACTAAAACAAGAACAAAAGCAGAGGAAAAAAAAAAAAGCAAAGACCCTTTCCTTCACTGAGCTTACATTCTGGCAGAGGGAAGCAGACAATATGCTAAGTAAATAATAATAAATATTACATAAAAAGCGATCATTGTTATGGAAAAAATAGAGTAAAGGGGATTGGGAGTACACAATTCAGAGTGGGGTGAATTGCAATTAAAAACAGGGTGGATACAGCAGACCTCACTGAAAAGCAGCGTTGAGTAGATGAGAAAGGGAGCTACGAGAACATCGTGGGGAAGAGTATTCCTGGCAGCAGGAATAGATAAGTGAAAAGGCCCTGGGGTAGGAATGTAACTAATGGGTTTCTGGAGCAGCAAGGATGCCACTGACCCAAGAAGGAGCAAGAGTGACAGCAGGGAGACCAGGTGGAAGGGGATTGCAAACATCTACACAAGAGATGATAGTGCCTCAAGATCAGGCTGGTAGCTGTGGAGCTGATGAGAATTAGTTAGATTCTAAATATATTTTGAAGGATTCACTCGTGGTATTCGTGTGGGCAGTGAGAGAAAGAAAAGAATCAAAGGTGATTCTGGAGTTTTTATCCTAAGCACCTGGAAAGACTTTGCTGTATTAACTGATGTGTACCATAGTTGATATAACCAGTTCTTCATAAATTAACGCTTAAGATTATTTGAGTTTTCTCTATTATAAATGGTCCTGCAGAGACTATCCTCTTACGTGCATCTTTGTTCACACCTGGTTGGGTTTCCCACTGAACAATTTCACCTATCTCTCTCCTTTGGGATGAGCTGATCTAATTAAACTCACCAGAGAGGGTAGGTATGTGCTCAGGACACACAAAAGAATCAGTGCATGAAGACAAGTTTAGCAGAAAGAAGAGGTAGTCTTTTCTCTTTTACATTTTCCCTTCCTGCTTCATCCTGCTTGCCAATCAAATGGTGCATTATAAAATCTAATAACAGCTAACATTTTTGAGCACTTACATGTCAGGTACAGTGTTAATTGACTTTCAAGCATTATCTCTCTTTTATTCTCATGACAACACTAGGAGGTAAATGTTAAAATTATGCCCATTGTCTTGATAAGAAGTAAAAGGAGACTTTCTTTTACTTGGGGGTCAAGGGCACCCCCAAGGTCACACAAGCATAAGGGATGGAACTTAATTCCAACCTGGACATTCTGACCCTGGAGGCCACTACCTTAAACCAGCTGCACTATGTAGCTTTTAAATATAAACTCCTATATATCCCTATGATTTGTTTCCTTGGGACAAATAAGCATTGACTAAATATTTTCCATTTCATTGACATTAAGGATTATACCTAGCCCCCTAAAAGGCAGAGCAGGGTAATGTAAAGGGCACAGGTTTTGGAATCAGCTCCTTTTATAATAGCTGTGTGATCTTGGGTAAATTGCTTAACCTCTCTGAACCTCAGAGAAGTGGGTCAGGGCCCAGAGGAAATGAAACAAGGCATGACTGATTTTCTATAGAGACCTATGAGTGTGAAAACCTATTAAAGATGCTATATCCAAGTTTCCTGTTGGTGGCTGAAGACTGGCAGTGAAGTCCAGGTCTCTACTGGAGGAATCTAGATCATTCTCTTCTCTCTCTGAGGTCCTCCTGCTAAGAGTCAGTTTCCTCTGAAACTCAGTTCCTTCCTTATATCCTTTCCTCAAAATCTAATCCCAACTTATTCCATAAGAATTGCTGTGTGACTGGAACAAGCCTCTAGTCCTCTCTGGGCCTCTGTTTCCTCATCTCTCAAATCCTGGGCTTGAGCAAATAAACTCTAAATTCTCTCTCAGAATGAACATCCTACAACTCTATCTCTGGGAGTTATGGGAAGGAAGAGAATGACAGATATAGAGAAGATGACGAATCTGGCCCCCTACCTATACGTATTGATTTGTCCGAGGCTACGATTGATTGTCTTTCTCTGGAGGAGACACACAACTGTTGCTCATGCAGCGAGAGCCATTTTTTTGCCTGAGGATACAAAATGTTCCAGGAAATTTCACAAAAAATTGCTTTCAAACTGTCTAAAGAGCCATAAATCCACACCAAGCAGAGCATTACATGAAGCCTGAGGTCCCAGATATTGTCTCTAAATATTTCCCGCTTATGGAAGTTCCGTAACACTTCAGAGACATGCCCTGCGCTGCGTGGTTTAACAATCAGTTGTGGCAGGAAAGGCCGAGGAGGACGTGGGACTGGAGCTGAGCCAGGTCCCACTGGCCCAGACCCAGGGAACTGATCTGTGTGTGACGGGGGGGTCTCTGCCCACGGGGGTACTAGGTGCAGAAAACAGAGCTCGGGGAGGGTGACATCATTCGCACCACGGCCCCTCCACCCCGTCTAAGGCCAGACACCTGGAAACACACAAATGCACCCCACTCTCCCCCCGCCCCTGAGAACCACCATCGCCAAGGCAACAGGCGTGGTAGATTCAGGGTAGGAGCTGAGATGCCCACCGCATCCTGGCCTGACAATTAGTGGGATCTTTGCCCCGAGAATGGTCTTCTCTAGGCCTTCATTTTAGTGTCTGTAAAATAAAAGACTTGGACTTGAACTTTTTAACTTCTGACAATGTGCGACTCCTGGATGTGATGAACACCTTCCTGACCCACCGTGGAGGCGGGCTCAACTTTCCGCAGTCTGCGGCAGGCTCTGGAGCTACCACTTTGGTCTGTCCCACACAATTCTTCATGCCCCCTCTTTGAGGATCACTTCCCCTGCTCCATGGGGTCCTTCCAGGAGGCAGAAGACCCCCACAACCCTGGCCACAATGACTGGATCAAGGTCAGGCAGAGCAAATCAGATGCTTGCCTTATATTTCTGTTACCCATTTTTGAGTATCCAGCTGCCCTAAAACCTAATGGCTTTAAATGACAACCATGGTATTGTGTCTCATGGTTCTGTAGCTGGGGTTTCAGCCACATGGAGCCTGGGCTAAGCTGGCACAGGCGGGGTGCTCACTCCTATGCTGGCTGCGGGCGCTGGTCACAGCTGAATGCTCAGTTGGGGCTGTTGATGGGAGCGCAGTTCTTCTCTGTGGCTTTCCTGGTGGCTTGGGCTTCTACGAGCACGACGGCTGAGTTCCAAGAGGGAGCACTCCAAGCAGGCACGTCCCAATGTGCCAGCAACTTCCCAAGCTTCTGCTCACATCATGCGTGCTAAAGTCCTATGGGCCAAAGTCAGTCCCACATCCAAGCTCAGAGTCACTGAGGAAGGAGATGACACAAGAGAGCGAATGCTAAAAAGTTTGGTTCTTTGCAGGCCACCAATTAACCAATAAATTTCTTTTAATGCTTACTATGGTTTGAGTTGCTGTCACTTGTCACTAAAATATCCTTGACTGATACAGAGTCAATATTGGATCTGAATTCAATTCTTATCCTTACCATTTATTAGCTGTGCACCCAAAAAGTTGCCTAGCTTATCAAAGACTCTGGTCCTTCATCTTTAAAATACAGATAATACCCAGTTCAGAATACTATTATGTAAAGTAAATAACATATAAGGCCTGAAAATATGTTATAAATCCAAATGTGCTGTGCAAATAAACATATCACAATGATGATAAAGGAGAAACTAGAAGTTCAAGTCAACTCAGGTTGTTATTCATTCTTTTCACATTTACTAGATATTTCTCTGTATACGACATATTATAACTGCCTGGCTGTGTTGGGGGGAGAGGATATCCAAAACCTCAAAGAATTCAGAGTCCAATAGGGGAAATGGATATGTATATATATGACATTAAACCAAGGCCCCCAGAATTGCAGCTTCGAGAGAGAAATAAATTAAGTATTATTGAGAGAGATGGAGGGAATAAATCATCCTGAGTTGCATGGGGTGGGAAGGAAGAAAAGGAATGAGGACATCCTCAAAAATGTGGCACTTAACCTGAGCCCTAAAGAATGTGTTGTCTTTTATAAGCATAGAGGAGTAAAAATGCATTCAGGAGAGCAGTCACTAAAAAACAAAGGCTGAGAGGCATATAGTAAGAGCTTAATAAGTGTTATGTATGTATGAATGAATGAATGAATGAATGAATGAACGAATGGTGGTCCAAGAATAGCACATAGTCCAGTGTTTCTCCAGTGAATGGAATATGGGAGGGCAGAGTGAGAGATGAAACTGGAGGAGTGGAGGAATAGGTTGAGGCTATGTTATGGTAAGCTTTGAATTCCAGACAAAGGAGTTCAGCATTTATTTCAATGGGAAGCCATGGAGGATTCTGGAGCCTATTAGTCACAAGATCAGAACCATGTTTTTGCAGAGATCGCTCTGGTGGTGAAGCAAGATGAGGCTGGTAATGGCACTTATACTTCCCTTTACAGAACCACCCCTCCCTCTCGGTCTGTGGAGTGTGGTGGGCCTGATACCCACACTCTCTCACTCTACTCTAGGGATGGCCAGATGATTCAACTTGGCCAATGGGAGCATTGCATCCCCCTGGGTCATAGGGATTGGCCCAAGGACGGGCACCTGACTTGAGCCAGGCCAATGAGATGGTCTCCTAGAAACTTAGGTGAAAGTGTCAGAAAATAAATATCCACCACCCTCACCACCCCCCGTCACCCTACATACAGTATTGCTGATCTGGTATTATGTAAACCTGAAGCTGATGGAAGCAATGAAAACCTGCCTGAGAATGAAGCCAATGGGGAAGAAAATAGTGACAACAAAAGGACTCTGTGATGGATGGCTTCATTTGAGTTCCTGGATAGAGCCACCCTGAAGGTAACGCTCCCCTAAATTTCCAGCAGCCTTGGAAGGGATACAATCACATTCCTTTCTAGCTTGAATTGATTTTCTGTCCTTTTGTCATGGAATGATTCCTGACTAGATATAGTTGGACACTGTGTTAATCCCTTAACAGTCATCCGCTCATCTAACAAATATATTTCAGTGCCCACTAGCTGCCAGGTTCTGTTCTAAGCACTAGAAATTGAGCAAAAAAAAAAACAGACAAAAATTTCTGTCCTCATGGAGCTTACATTCTAGTGGGGTGCGGATGATAAACAAAATCTGTAAGTAAAACCATGTAGTATGTCACATGGTGATACGTGTCCCAGAAAAATGCAATGAGGCAGGGGAGGAAACAGGAAGTACAGGCCGGAAGTGGGTTTACAATTTTACGGAAAGTGATCAGGGGAGGCTTAAGGGAGAAGGGACTTGAAGTTGGTGGGGGAGTCAGCCAGGGGCAGAAAAGCTTTCTAGCAGAGGGAACTTGTGTTCCCAAGGCAGGACCGTGGCGGGAGGGTGCATGGAGCAGCAAGGAGCAGTGTGGGTAAGGCCCAGAGGACAGGGGTAGATCAGCTGAGATTAGAGTGAGGGTGGGGATCCTAAAGGCCTTTTTCAGAATTTATCTTTCACTCTGAGACGAGAAGGCATTGGAGAGTTTTGAGCAGAGGAGAGGGACACACCGATGCAGGCTGAAAACGTTCGCTCTGGCTGCCACACTCAGTAGAGAGCAAAGGGGCAAGAGCAAAAGAGAAGACCGGTTGGGAGACCATGGAAACCAGGAGAAGGGATAGTGGCTCAGCCTGCAGTGGCAACAGTGAAGGCGGGAGACCTGGTCCGCCTCTGGGTCTATTTTACAGGTAAAGGCCAACAGGTGTTGCTGATGAACGGAATATGGGGGCATGGAAGGGAAGGAGAAGTGTTGGGAAGAAGCCAATATTTTTACTTGAGCACCACAAAGGACACAGCAGATGTGAAAAAGAGGAGCAAGTTTGGGGGCGGAGGTCTGGCATTTGTCCATATCGTGTTAGATTTGAGATGCCCGTTAGACTTCTAAGTGGAGACATGAGCTAGGTGGCCAAATATCAGAATCTCATATCCAAAGAGAAAGTCTGGACCGAAATCATAAATCTGCACACCAGAAAAAGATCAGAGGACACTTGCGCCTTATCTTTTACATGGGGACAGATGCTCTGGCTATTTCACCTTCCGTCAGTCGTGTCCTCTTGTCCCACTCACAGCTGTCATTATCTGGCCAGGCAACGGGCTCAGGGGCACTTTCCTCCAGCCTCAGAGTTCAGTCCTAAGTTCCAGCACTCTTACCCAAAAAGACTTTTTAAAAAAAGATCTTAAGGTTAAAGTTCAGCTCTACTAATCCAAGACGATAGGAATGACCGTGTGCAAAGAAACAAAAACAAACTCACCAAGAGCAAAGATTAGAAGTGTCCAGGAAGCCTGGAAATTCCTGGGTTGTACACAAGGAGGAGCAAGACAGGCACAGAGAGTGACACCAGGGCTGACAGGTGGCAGAGGAGGTACCGATTCAGAATTCTGGTGGGTTTCATCAGCTGATGAATACTGAAAGGTTCTGACAATGTTTCAGCTTAAAATAGGAACAATGAATATGGAGGGATCTTTTAAATGTTAATAGAAGCAGAATTAAGGAAGAAAATTGGACCTATTGTTTTGCAAACAGCTGGATCTACTGAAGCAAATCCAGTGTGTATTTCTGAGGATTCCTTTCAAAATATGCTTAATTATAATAAGCAAAAACTCCAGGGAGGCTCGCAGTAGGGAAAAGACCTGGGGACTTAGAATCAGAAGATGTGGCTTCTAGCTCCAGTCCTATGGCAAATCATTGATTTCTGAATGTCACATTCTAAAAGGCAGATTCTGAGATCACTCAAGGTTGTTGGGAGGTGGAAGAAAGGCACGAAAGATATGTAGTAATGTTAGAGACAGAAGCACTGAGGGCTACCATGGACAGACACAGGGCTAGGCACTTGGTGGGCACTGATCTAAGGCTCCTACACCTGTAAGATGTGAGGTAAGATTGCAAGCTTTGGAAGTGGGGTGCCCAGGTTCAAACCCCATCTCTGCCATTCACTTGCTGGGTGACCTTAGCAAGTTATTCACCCTCTCTATACTCAATCTCTTCATCTGCAAAATGGGAATTATAATGCTTCTTGTCTTATTAAGGAGGTTATCAAGAAGATTAAATGAGCTATTATATGTGAAGCACTTACCAAAGTGCCCAAGACATAATAAGCACTCAATAATTGTTGGCATTTATTGCTATCATGTGTAATTCATAACAAGGCTACGAGGTGTATAGTCATTATCAGTGCCATATTATGGCTGTCAAATTAGAGTGATTGAATAACTTGACCAAGGGCACATCCCTGGTAAATAATAAACATCACTAGGAAGTAGTAAAGAATGTGGAAGTGGTAATTATTTGTATTTTTGTATTTGGAGGGGATTGATCAATCTTTTGATTTTTCCCTGCTCAGGATTCACCCATCCTGCTTCTCAGCTGAGATGCTAGTAACTGCTATCTGTGTGCAGCTGCTCCATCCAAATATCCAGTCATCACCCACAAGTCACGATTTCAGAGAAGCCTTTACTGACCATCCAGCTGAAGTAGCCTATATCACCCCATCGATGAAACTGCCTATGATGTTATCTAGCCTGTCTTATTTTCTTTACAGAAGGTATTTATTAACTTGCTTAATTCGTTATGGTCTGTCTCCTCCCACCAGAATGTAAGCTCCCTAAGGGCAGGGACTTTGCCTGGCTTCTTCACCACTCTATCCCCAGTGTCTAGAACAGCGCCTGGCACATAGTAGATGCTCAATAAGTGAATGATGACTAATAACAATTCTCTCACCACCTATCTGAGCCTTCTGACCATGACTTGATTTTACTTCTCCTATCGATCCTTTTTAGTTAGTCTTTTATCAGATCCATCACCAAAAGACCAAGGAGTAGGGATAAATATCCCTGCTGTCTTTTCTTCCCCCTAACAATTTCTCACTCCTGTATATCTATAAAGCTAATAGGACAGTATGATCAGACGTGATTTTGGCCTCTCCCGGAGGTTGGTGCTACATTGTAATGCTTTAACAAGATTCCCATTGCTGTTATTCATTCAAACTGTCACAGTGGCTGAACCAATATTGGGACTCGTATCGTACATGGAGGTTCATTTTGTCCCCACACTGTTGTACCTGCAAGCAGAGTCTCTGTCAAGTTTGTTTTAATAATGGGGTTCCAAAGGGAAAATACCAGCTGAATTCATTACTAAAATTAATTGAAACTACACGAGCAGGCTGAAGTGGAGGAGATTTCCAAGAAACTTTATCTTCTCAAACTGGAGGGCTGGTCCTAAATTGACAACCACTGAAACATATGCCATCACTCTTTGGAAGATAAGATTTTCTTGGCTAGGAACCCCAGACCACAGCTTGACCTTTGGGAATTGATGCTACCCTCTCCATTAAACAAGGAAAGTGGACCTTGTCACCCAGAGATTTTCTTTTTCCTTCTTTCCAATAATTTCTCCACTGTCCATAAAAATAATATAAGTAATAATGACATAATTATATACCAACTTTCATACTTTTGAAATTACTTATAATTATATACCTATATGCTTAAAATTATATAAGTATAATTACTTCTCCTTTGTATATATACTTTTATAGTACATTCTGTTACATACTAGCTACTGTTTCAACATCTGAGCTACAATACTGACAGAGATACACTTCTTATCCGCAATCTAATGGGAAAGACAACACAAAAGATACAGAAATCAATTAATTATAGATTGTGATAAGTGCTATGAAGGAAACTCACACAGAGCTGAGACCAAGGGAGGAAACCTATCTTAGATAAACCAGAAAAGATTTAAGCTAAGATCAAAAGGATAAGGTCAGCGATGTGAAGCATGTGTGTATATCCAACAGGAGGCACAGCCCCGTTCTGTGAGTGACCAAGCCAAGGCCATGTGAAGTTCAATCTCTTGCCAGAGCTTACTCATATATTATGAAGCAGGGGGTTTTTTTGTGTATGTGGTTTTGTTTCTTTGTTTTTTGAGAGGCAAGTTTGAGTGTGTCACATTATTTTTAAAGGCAGAGTTATTTTATTTTTTTACCTTAAAATATTTAATTGACAAATAAAAATTTTATATATTCAAGGTGTACAAATGATGACTTGATATACGTACACATTGTGTACTGCTCACCATAATCAAATTAATGACCTCGTCTACCACCACCCCTAGTTAACGTCTTGGGAACTAGTTTGGTCTAACTCTGAATTGCACACTCTTTCCACAGTTCTATTTTGTTTCTTTTCTTTTCTTTTTTTTTTTTTTTTTTTTGAGACAGAGTCTCACTTTGTTGCCCAGGCTAGAGCGAGTGCTGTGACCTAAGCCTAGCTCACAGCAACCTCAAACTCCTGGGCTCATGCGATCCTCCTGCCTCAGCCTCCCGAGTAGCTGGGACTACAGGCATGCGCCACCATGCCCGGCTGATTTTTTCTATATATATTAGTCAGCCAATTAATTTCTTTCTATTTTTAGTAGAGACGGGGGTCTCGCTCTTGCTCAGGCTGGTTTCGAACTCCTGACCTCGAGCAATCCACCCACCTCGGCCTCCCAGAGTGCTAGGATTACAGGCGTGAGCCACCGCGCCGGGCCTCTATTCTGTTCCCTCTTGCTTAAATCAGGGAAGACGGGTGACAGGTGCTTACCTGGAAGGAGGTGTCAAGCGTCCTGGTCTGGCGTCCCCTGCACATGGCAGCGGCTGCAGAGTGAGGTTCGCAGGGCAGCCCAGGGCCTGCAGCGTGGGGGCCCTGGCTCAGCCGCAGCGGGAGCAGAGGGCGAGAGAGACCGGCGTGAAGGCGAAGCAGCCAGTCTGGGAAGAGCCCTACCTGTAGAAAACAGGCTGACAGGAGGCCCCAGGAAATGTCCAGGAGCTGCACAGGCAAGAAGAGCTAACCAACCGAGGCCAAGACAGAAAGAACTCGAGTCCCCACAGTCGCCCCACTTGCATAGTGGCCAGATGTCCAAGCCCGTCCCCCACACGCTGAGCGTCCTCCAGCGCAGCCCCTGGCCAGTGACGGTCTCATCTCAGGTGGGTTCACCTGACTCGCAGGTGCTCAGCCAGCAGGTGTCCAGGCAGCGGCGCTGGTGAGCTCCCCGGCGTCGAGCGCCAGGTGCCGTGCCAGCCCTGGGGGGACGAAGGCGAGTAAGGTCGTTCCGGGTCCCCAAGCCCGGGGCGCGGTGGAGGAGGCGGCAGGTCAGCCACGCACACAGCCCGTGGGGCGGGAGCCGTGGGGGACGGAAGCGCAGGAGGCCACGGGAGCTGAGAAGAGGGTCGTCAGCCCTTCTTTGATTCACCCAACAAGGGACGACAGCGCCCCCTGTCGTCGGGCACTGCGCTAGGCGCGGTGAACAATAAAACGCAACCCTCCTGGACTGGAGCTGACCCCCCGGGGGCGGGGGCAGTCCATCAGCAAATAAATAACGTCAATAATTTGAAAGATGGTGATAAGTGTTTTGTTTATTTGTTTTTTTGAGACAGAGTCTCGCTTTGTTGCCCAGGCTAGAGTGAGTTCCATGACGTTAACCTAGCTCACAGCAACCTCAAACTCCTGGGCTCAAGCAATCCTCCTGCCTCAGCCTCCCGAGTAGCTGGGACTACAGGCATGCACCACCATGCCTGGCTAATTTTTTCTATATATATTAGTTGGCCAATTAATTTCTTTCTATTTATAGTAGAGACGGGGGTCTCGCTCTTGCTCAGGCTGGTTTTGAACTCCTGACCTTGAGCAATCCGCCCACCTTGGCCTCCCAGAGTGCTAGGATTACAGGCGTGAGCCACCTCGCCCGGCCTGATTAGTGTTTTGAAGAGCACAAAACAATGTGAAGTGAAGGGGACTGGCAGATGGGGCAGGAGAGCTACTTTGGGGCGAGTGGGCAGTGGAGGCACCGTAGCCGAGCCCTCAGTAGCAAAAGAAGCCAGAGGAGGTGGAAAGTTCTAGGCAGAGGCCTGTGTACCAGGTCTAAGGCGGGGACAAGCCCGGCCTGCCCTGCTACAGCAAGGCCAGTGCTGCTGGGGTAAAGCGAGTGGCCACTTACCAGGGGCAGCGTGGACAGACAGGAGAGGAAGTCAGGGATACAAACAGGGACCGGTTCACGGGGGCCTAGTATGGATTTGGGATTTTATCCAGAGTGCCATGTGAAGCCATGGAAAGGTTTTAAGAAGATACTGATATGCTCTGATTCACAAAGGGTCTCATTCCTTCAACCTGGCTGGAATCATAGCTCACGGCAGCCTCGAACTCCTGGGTTCAAGCAGTCCTCCTACCTCAGCCTAAGTAGCTGAGACCACAGCCCACGTCACACAGCTCACTGATTTTTCTTAATTTTTTTGCAGAGACAGGGTCTCACAATGTCACTCAGGCTGGTGTCAAATTCCTGGCCTGCAGTGATCCTCCTGCCTCTGCCTCCCAAAGTGCTCTGAGGCATGCACCACAGTGCCCAGCCTTGATTTACATTTTTAAGTGACTCTGGCCAAATGGATTGTTGAGCACATAGATTGTGAGTATTTATATTTTTTTAATAAACGTTTTGTTTTGGAATAATTTTAGATCTACAGAAAAGTGACAAAAATAGCACAGCGACTTCTCATGCCCTTCATCCCGTTTCAGCCATTGTTTACATCTACAGGGCACATTCATCACAGGTAAACATTAGTGTTGGTTGATCACTATTAACTAAAAGACAAACAATCAGTTTTTCTACTAATGTCCTTTTCCTGTTGCAGGATCCAATTCAGGGTGGCACATTGCACTTAGACCCATCATCTTCTGTATGGTCTTTCCATATTTGAGGAAATGCCCACAACAGCTAGAATCCACTTCTTTTGCTTGTCACCAAAAGTCCTGAGACAGAAGGTGGCAAGCACGGACTCAGGAAGGCTATTTCGAGAGGCTATTTCAATCATTTTAGGCAAGAGCTAAAGGAGCCCACTCCAAAGACTGTGGTGGGGAGTTAATTTAGTCAATATAGTCACATCAGCAACTATCACCTCATAAAATAAAGGTAATCTCAATATCACCAAATTAGGAATAGACAGTCTTTTATATTAAATGAATTTAGCTTTATAAAGGACTAAAAGCATTGCCCTAAATTTTCTCATTTTATATGAGAAGAGTGAAACTTTATATGGACTTATATTGGTCCAGCCCACAGATTCTGATTCAGGGACGATGTTAAAAAAAAAGTTATGGATTCACAGAATTATAATCCCTTAACCAACAAACATTTACTGAATATCTTGCAGATATCAGGCACTCTGAACCGCACTGAAGAGAGATGTGTTTCCTGTCCCAGTAGAGCTGCAGCCGGTGTGGACACCAGATGAGTTCCAGTTTGAGAAGCATGGTATGGACCAAAGAAAATCCAATTACTAGTTGCAGAAGGACCTGTTTGGAGATTTGTTACAAAGCTGATGGAGCTGGTGATTAAAGGCAACTTGACATTTCTGTGTTGGTGTAAGATGAGCTCAACAACTGGGGAGTGTCGCAATGGAGATTATATCTGAGGTGGGATGGGTGGCCACTCCTCTTCTGGGAGAAAGAAAAAAAAAAACATCACCTGTCAAAGTTGGAGCTTCCAGCATAATTTAATCAAAGGAAACCAAGTTTGGGGATGACTTCAGTTGTGTCTACACCTAAAAACGAGCAGATGTCTTTGTAACCTGTCTTTATTGCAGTATCTGTTCCCTACTGTTTCCTGATCATTTCGCTTGGTCTAAGTGGGGACCCTCTGGTAGGAAATCTTAGATCAAATGATAAAAATCTTGATCCTCATTAAGACTAAAAAATAACAAATATTATGCAGCTTCTACAATAAGCACAGCAGATAATGATGCACAGCAACTCCACTGCATCCTCCCCAGCAGCAGAGCAGAGCGGTGAAGAGACAAAGAGGACTGCGGTCCTGCTCCTGGGGTCTCGGGTTACAGTTCGGTCCTGGCCATCTGTGAGAGCGACTGTCGGAGGCAAAGTCAGGCCAATGACCAGCTGGTGCTTTTTGCTTCATTTTCCTAATGCTGTAGTCTCAGGAACAGTGGTTACTTTTAAATAGTGGCTTGCGGACGTGCATTGGGATCACTGAATGTGCTTGGGAAGAATGAAAAGTACTGCGTCCCTCTCCCAGGCATCCTGAACTGGAATGCCCAGGATGTGCATTTTAAACTCCGTAAGTGATCTTAACCTGCCTGAAACCAGGGCAACTGCTGTCCCCACAGGTGCCCTATTTATCTAGGGAATATCCTATTTATCTAGGGGAATATCCAAACGACCTGCGAGGAAGTCTTGCGGGAGGTGAATGGGGGAGGCAGGTGCAGGGGGCCATTTCCCATTGGGCCATTTGTGTCCCTTCCTTGCAGGTAGAGAACGGTCATTTTTTGGAAGTCTCCATTGGTCTGAGGATGCTCTGTGAACCCCACTAGTCATTGTTGCTACTTGACCTGAACTTTCCCAAAGCTATTATTCATCTTGATTCTGTAGGGCCTGTTAGGCTGAGAACTTCAAAAGCCAGAGATTATTCTCAACATTCTCCAACTTTCACGTAGAGGTTTCCAGAGTAACCTCAAGCCGGTGAATCCTGGTGGTTCAGAAGGTAGGCTCAGTCTGGGCATGGTGGCTCACGCCTGTAATCCTAGCACTCTGGGAGGCCAAGGCAGGAGGATTGCTTGAGGTCAGGAGTTGGAGACCAGCCTGAGCAAGGGCAAGACCCTATCTCTATTAAAAATAGAAAATTTAGCTGGGCATGGTGACGTGCCTGTCATCCCAGATACTCGGGAAGCCTAAGCAGAAGAACCACTTGAGCCAAGGAGTTTGAGTTTGGAGCAAGCTACGATGACGCCACTACACTCTGCCCAAGGTGATAGAGCGAGACTCTGCTTTGTCCTAGAGAAAAAGAAGGTAGGCTTTAGAACCTCAAACTTTTTAAACAGGGGGCCAGGTCACGGTCCCTCAGACTGTTGGAGGGCCGTTGGAGAGTGTGGCGCCCATTCCACACATGCGCACTGGGGGCCCAGGACAAGTCAGCTGCTAAACAGGACAGGCATCGGCGGCAAAAACACATGGCAGGCCAGATAAATGTCCGAGGCAGGCTGCATGTGGCCCACAGGCCATAGTTTGATGACCTGTGCTCTAGAATCTAGACACTAGAGGGCTGTGTGTCCTTGGGCATCTCCTTGTGCCTCAGTTTCCTCATCTACACACCAGGTTTACCCCAGGACTCACCTCATTGGGTAGCAAATGAGATACTCTATTCAAAGCTCTCAGCCATGTGCCTGGAATGGAACTAGTGCACGATCCATATTAGCTCAAATGTACAACTAGTCAAAAATGCTGGGTCTCCCAGGGGGAAGTACCAGTAGCACATCTGACTGCCACAAGAGTCACCATGGGGGTGGGGAAAAAGAAAGACTTATTCATTGGGAAGCAGCTGATCTTCCCCGGAGAACTCAAAGAGCCTGCAGAGCATGGCTGTGTGGGAGGCGAGGGGGCGAGGGGGGGCTGCTGCTCAGAGCCCCTGCTTGTGCTGGGGTGGGAATCGTGTGTGACAGGAAAGGAAGAGAAAAGAAGGGAAGTGACAAACTGTGCATGTGTCTGTCATCATGGATGAGCAATAGAGATGATAAGAATCCTCCAAGGCTGCGTCATTAGAGAAACAATAAAAAAAGCTTATTATTAGGAGGAAATTGATGCTCTGTGAAACCAGAGCTTTTAGAACAAAGAGAATCAGACTGACGTGTTTTGCAGGCTGGGGAAGTGTTGTTTTATTCATGATCGGTTACAGGCGGGCGTTGGGGGTCTTATGCTTTTGTTGTTGTTTTATTGTTTGGTTGCCCCTGTTCTCCACCAGGCCCCAGGCTGAACCCCGAGGGGAGTCTACAAAACAGCCCTTGAAGGAAGGCGTGGGGAAGGGGGAGGATATCTTGTCACAGAAGGCAATTTGTATTTTGAAGGGCTTGATTTGAACTGCTTAGAAAATACTTCAGAGGCAGATCTGCATGAGCTCATCCTAAATTCAACCTTAGACTTTTCAAAGGAGGCAGTTCAGGGCATGGAGAAGGGTACAGACTGAGCTATCAGGCCTGGGTTCAAACAAGGTTCAAATTAAGGTGACTTACTGTATTACCTTAGGGAAATCACTCAGCTCCTCTAAACCTCAGTTTCCTTATCTGCGAAATGGGGTTGAGATCACAACCAGCCTTAAGAGTCACTGTGAGCAATGAGACAAGGATGCACGGGTGGCATAGAGCAAGCCCTCGGGGTGGGGGTGGGGGGAAGGCACCCTGGTCATCATCACCATAATCATCATCATCATCGTTGCCATCATTGTCATTGTCATTGTTGTCACTATGCCTAAGACGTATGGGAGCCACAATGAAAATCAACTTAAAATCAAGAAGTTCCCCGACTTAAAATCATAGCGGCATTCGGGAAACGCACATCGCCTGTTCCAACCCTAACAACCGTGGCAATCATAGGCAGATTTATTTTGCAAGTGCTCTGTCCTTTTTGAAATAGCAGTTATTTCCAGCGTGGAAAGCCTCCAGAATGCACATCTCCTTTTAAGACACAGCACAGCACTGTTGCAGCAGAACAGACACATTCTTCTCAGGGTTTGCCCGTTACTCCCGCCCACCCCCAGCAACCAATTCCCAAGCCTCCTTTCCTCCCCAGGGTGGATCCCCGAGGCACACAAAGCTCAGAGAGGAAAGCAGTTCTCACTGGTCTTTCTCAGGTTCTCCTGGTTTTTTTTTTTTTTTAAGACCCAAATATTTGGACTTTTGTGTGCCAGTCTCCCCAGAGCTGGGGATCGCTGTGGGAATATTTCAGAAGGAGAAGAAGTGTCAGAAGGAGAGTAAGTGTGCAGAATTTAGACAAGGATCACAATCCAAAAAAAGAGAACACCTCCTCCCACTCACTCACTGAATCATGCCCTAAACACCGTCTGAACGTCTGCTGGGTGTCAGGTCTTGTGCTTGGGGCTGGACGACAAGCAGGAAAGAGCATAGTCCTAGATCTGGAAGTCCACAGGCTGGAAGGCAGACAGAGAGAAATGACCATGGGGGGGGAGGGGCACCTAGCACATCCTCAGGACTGGCCCAGTGAACCTTCCGATGAGACTATTAGGCTCATGTCCTGTGGACCAGCCTCAGCAGTAGGTGGTGAGCACTGAGGGATATCCCCAAATATTTTAATATCCCCCACCCCTCACCTGCCTCAATGCCTGAACTCCCTCCTGAGTCCTTATCATTCCAGAAGAAGGGAATGCCACTACCCATGGAAATGAGCTGCCATTTCTCAGTTGAATGCCAGCATCCCCAGGACTGCTCATTATCAGCCATGCCAAAACCCCTCTCCTTGATTCCTGTAACAGAACTTTACAGTTTACAAAACGTTTCTGTGTCTGTGATCTGATGGTCGGGCAGGCAACCTTGTCCCCATTTTACAGATGGGGAGTCTAAACGATGAGCCTCACAGCTCAAAGGTAAAAGAGCTGGGACACGAACCCACATCTTTTGACTCCAAGTCCAGTGTTCAGCGAAGCCAGCTGAGGAGCAACCCTACTCCCTAGTACCTAACGCATAAGTTACTCTTTCCCTCTCCACAGTAAATATGCTGTGGTTCTGATGGAGAAAACAGACTTGGACTAGAGTTTGCATCCCACCCCCCACCCTGTATTCTTCAAAGAGCTCCACAGAAAAGAAGAGGCTGAGAGCTCTCACGTCCTTCAGTACTCGCGGCAGAGATGGTCTGGTCAAGGGGAGAGGTCAAGGTGGCCCGGGACAGCCAGTAATAACTACCTGTTCCTGGATACTTCCCACTTGCCCAGCACTGAGCAGCAAGCAGGCTTCAGCTGCATCACCCAGATGTCCCTACACCTCACCTGCTCCTGCCCGTGTCACTGCAGTCCCTTCCCAGCCCCACTACTTAGAGATTTCCCCCCACCCAGCAGGAGAACTTAGGAACAAGTCCCCTTGTGCTCTTCATTAACCTTCACTGCCCACCCACATGCCCCTGTGGGAATTATCTTGTTGTCCCCATGGATGCCGTGGCCTCCATTAAGTCACTGCCTTCCTCCCTGGGATACTGCCTTCTGGGACTTCAAACCCTTGGGTGGCAAACAGACTTGGTTTCCCTTCTGTTTTTGCTGCACTCCTAACGCCATGTGTGAGCCCTTTCCCCATCTCTGCATTGCACTCTGTCACCTTGGCCTCTGAGCTACTAGGTCTCCCACGTCACCTGGGGAGAGCAGAACGTATAGCTTACGGCTGTCACACCTGCTCCACAGGGACTGAGCATCTGCTCTCGGAGTCAGGGAGGGGCAGACCCCTCCTGGAGCTTGTACCGTCCCTGTCCGCCCATTCCTCTCCCCAGGCCCTACACCAAAGGCGCCTCCCTTCTCTTTCAGTGCAAAGCCATGTGAACAAAATCAGGGGACGTGGAGAATGTGGGCCCCCACAAACCAACTGAACGTTGCTGAATAATTCTGGGAACGTGACGGGCCCGGGGACGGCATGCAAAGTGGACCCCAATAATAAACTCCTAAGAATCCCACACTGTACCCATAGCTGTTATTTACTGAGACCTTGCGTGCATATCAAGCTAACCCTCACAATCACCTTTTGAAATAAGTATTATTACCGCCCCCGATTTAGATAAGAAAATGATGGTCACTTGCTGAGGTCCCATTCTCCAAGCTTAAGAAGCGAAGAGATGACTATAGAACCTAAACCCTCAACCCTAATGCGACGCTGAACCCCACGCTGGCTGTGTTTGAAGGATTTGCAAATCCACGTAACATTTCTTACGACTCCATTGCTCTGAGAAGCAATGACAAAGGAGGGTGTAAGCATTGGGTGGGTGGGAGGGAGGCGAAGAAGCTGTTAATTTTAGATCTGTAACTCAGACTGCTCATTAGGTGGCAGAGGTGTCACCCTACCTACCCCTTATCTTTGCCATCCGCCTTCCAAAATAAAGAGTCAGGGCCTATGATTTCCTCAGGGGGAAGATCCATCCTTCACATACTTAAAGACTCTGGGGATGCTGGGGCCGAAGAAGTCACCAAAGAAGACTCTGGCCGGCCTGGAGAAGTCTCCTGTCATTTCCTCCAATCTTCCCAAAACGTGCCCTCAGCACCTAGAGTCTTATGCGGTAGGAGAATTGGGACCTGGTCACCTGGGCCCCTCGATCCTGTATCTGGGTCGCTCAGATGTCTTCAGCAGCAACGCCTGTGGATCCTACGTCCCGAGGACACTGAATCCCTCCTCCTCTGTTTATATTAGTTCTGCGTAAATTGAAAATCAAGCAATTATTGGCACAGCCAAAGTAAGGACCCCAATTAGCATTGTGGCCAGGTGGGGATGTCTATAATATTACTCCTACTCCAAAATATACAGGGTAGCTTTATATTTCAGGTAAAGAAAGGGTACAAAGAGTGGCTCACATCCACCTGGTGTTTACCACGTGCCAGGCACTGTTCTCCAGCTGTGGTCCTGGATCACTGTGTCGGGATCATCAGGTTAGAAATTAATAGGCCCCATCCAGACTTATAAAATCTCAAGCCCCGGGGACAGGCTCAGCAATCTGTGTTCTATCAAGCTCTTCAGGTGATTCTGATGCATTCTGAAGTCTGAGACCTCTTCCCTTACTGCATTAAATCTCACAATGACTAGAAGTTATAGGAACTGGTAGACACTATTGTTTCCATTTTACAGGGAAGGAACCTAAGACTCCAAAATATGGAGTGGCTTGTCCAGAGTGAATAGTAACACCAGGATTGGAATGCAGGTTGTTCTGCTACCCAAGTTTCCTCTCCATGTATTTTCCTACTGGTAAAAACCAAGCATGACAGAGAGTCAGGGAGACAAATGACTGTCCCTATGGAAACCAATAAAACATAGCTTCAGTGCAGGTTTGGGAAAAACATACACCTGTATTGAACATCAGTTGTGTGCCAGTCATCGTATGCTATTGTCCGAATGTTTGTGTTCTCCCAAAATTCGTATGTTGAAATCCTAACCCCCAAGGGGATGGCCCCATTAGGAGGTGGGGCCTTTGGAGATTGGTTAGGTTATAAGGTCAGATCCCTCAGGAATGGGATGAGTGCCCTTATAAAAGAGACCCAAGAGAGACCCCCTTGCCCCTTTTGCCACACAAGGAAGGAGGGAAAAGATGCCCTCACCACTCTGAATCTACCAGCCAGTTGATCTTGGACTTCCCAGCCTCCACAACCATGAGCGATAAATTCCTGCTGTTTATAAGGTTCTCAATTTTGGGCATTTGTTATAGCAGCCCCCAAACACTAAACGACTCTACATAAATATCTCATCTCATTTAATTCTCACAAAAACCCTATGCCTGATGGACATTCTGAAACCAGATCAGGTAAGTAAGCAACTGTCCCAAGCTCTCAAAGCTAAGTAAGTTGCAGTGAAGAATTTGAATCCTGCTTAGTTTGTCCCTGAAATTCCTCACAGCCTCTCTGGGGCACATTTACACATTCAGCAGATACACGTGTTCTCATGGCAGAAAGGCCAGGAAACCAAGGATGAATGCATATGTAGCAGCAAATGAGGTCACCCTGCTCCAGGGCTGAAAATGCACCTCTCCAGCAACTGTGGGACTTTGACAGCGTTGCCAGTTACCGCAGTCTGCCCCTCCCGCCCCTCCCTTCCTCCTTCTCAAAAACCACCGACTTTCCCCTTTCTCCCTGTGAGATGGGGGAAGACAAGTACTTACCAAATTGAGCATGTTGATTCTCTTCCTATTAACTGAGTATTTACCTGCCTTTCTGGGGAAGCAAGGCCCTCAGTGGGTAATGATGCCAGAAATAGGACAAATTGCCAGTTGGAAACGTAGCAATATTCAATGAGGATTATCATAATGTTATGAATGCCTTTAGCCAGCTCCTCTCCCAAAACACATACACACCCTTGAAACTGGCTTGGGATTTACCAGCAACCTTCCAAATCGATGGCTTAATTAGCTCGCAGGCTGTGTATGACATGTCATGAAATGTCTCTAAAAATCAAGTAGCAAGAGAAGGTACAAAACATGACTATGTTTTTATACTAGCTACAGTTTCCCAGCCATCATTTTGCAGATTTCGTTTTCTAAAAAACAAGTTGCTATTTCTTTTCAATTAAAGACACAGTATTTTTAAACCTCGATTCATAGATTCAAGGAGACATAAAGCGAAAACTCCGGGTGAAAATATTTGTTGACCTAAATATACAAACAGACCCCCAATCTAAAGGAAATCCCTGCCACTCCCTAGCTTAAAACTCATCACTGGCTCTCAGTTGCTTTTAGGATGGAGCCCAGGTGTCCCAGCCTGCTTTGCCAAGCACTTTGTGGTCAGGTGGCTGCCATTCTCCAGCCCCGAAGCCTGGCACTCCTGCCACACACCCTGTGCCCGGGTTAGGCAGGGTACAGGCAGTTCCTCCCATCCTTCGTGTCTTTGCACCTGCTGGGCTCTCGGCCTGGAATCTCCCCTCCATTCCTTTGCCAGGCTGACTTTTTCTACTTATGCCCCAAAACTCAGCCCAGGTGCCGCCTCTTCAAGGAAGTCATCTCTGATCTCCAGAGGGGGTTCCCAAGACACGATGTAACACTGGTGTGTGATAGTCTGTTTGCTTCTGTGCCACCTCCCAAGCTGGGAGCTGCATGAGGGCATCTCAGCGTTGTCAGGGCTCAGCACAGGGCCAGGCGCAACGTAAGCACTCACAACATTGTTGTTGAATGCACGAGTGAAGGGAAGGATGAATTATGACCACCTAGGTGTTCATTTTCCCCATGGGCTCTGGGTTCACCATGGATATGAGAGATGTAATTGTTCCTTCCCAATTCCCTTAAAAAGCTGCTTCCTGTAACCCTAGCACTCCGGGAGGCCGAGGCGGGAGGATTGCTTGAGCTCAGGAGTTCGAGACCAGCCTGAGCAAGACTGAGGCCCCGTCTCTACTAAAAATAGAAAGAAATTAATTGGCCAACTAAAAATATATAGAAAAAATGAGCCGGGCATGGTGGCACATGCCTGTAGTCCCAGCTACTCGGGAGGCTGAGGCAGAAGGATTGCTTGAGCCCAGGAGTTTGAGGTTGCAGTGAGCTAGGCTAATGCCACCGCACTCTAGCCAGGGCAACAGAGTGAGACTCTGTCTCAAAAAAACAAAAAAACAAAAAACTGCTTCCACCCCAAGGGAATCATATTGTCCAACATGGCCAGAAACATCTCAAGGTTGCAGAACCCCTAGTCCAAAACATTATCTAGATGAGCCCAACGGCGTGTCTACCAAGCTCAAGATTCTAGGCCAAATTCCTGCAATTAGTTCCAGTCTGGAATGGTCTGGAAACTCACTTTTTTCTTCAGATCTTTCTAACATAAGTTTGGTATAAGTATGTTCTATGTATGTTTTTGTGGGTTTTTAATTATAAAAGCAGTACATGCATTGCAGAAACCTCAAACATAAAGTAATGTATAAAGCAGACAGTAGAAGACTATACCTTGATATTGGCTGACAATATGACTCTCCAGAGATAGCCCCTGCTAGGAGTATTTTAGGGCCTGATATGTAACGAGCCTGCAAGACAAATCCGGCTCACAGATGACCATGTACAATATGTTTTTTAAAATATTTCTATCAATTGCCTCAAAATAACAATCAAGAGGTTTCACATAACTGAGATAGTTTTTCATGGGGCTCCCAGCTTTGGAGGTGACAGAGAAGTAAATAGACTACCACAAACTAGCATAAAAGGTACTATGATTTCCAACATTTCTTGGAAAAGCTAAAGATCTACCACCCTGTTAGCAATGATTTGCTGAAGTTGAGTGGTGTCAATTGCTTAACATGAGGCATGCTCTCAAAGTTATCACAGTCCCTGCCTGACCCATTTTCAAAGCCAGTCTGGTCCCTATACGCATTTGAGATTGCAATCACTGATGTATATCCTTACAAAATCCTTCTATAATATTATGCGTGTTATGAGCGTTGCCTATAACCTTTTTTTTTTTCATTATACCCATGTCAGTATATACAACTTTACCTTTGTATTCTTCTGTATGGCTACATTATGGTAGATGTCACCAATCCCTTCCTGATGGATATTTAGGTTAGCTTTATTTATTTTCCACTACAAATAATGTAACAGTGAATGCCCTTGTATGTATATCTTTGCATATTTTGTGCGCATTTCTCATGGATGAACTTCTCAATGTAGAATTACTGAGTGAAAAAGAACACACGCTTAAAATTTTGGTAGAAAATGCTGACGTTGGTTAAGAATCCAAGCCCTGCTGTAGCTCCAAGCAGGAGGCAAGAAGTGGCTAAGGTGGGACAGCGGTCTGGACAGATGAACGGCCCACCATCTGAGCCTTCTTCTCCAGAAACCACACTCCTGTACTTGTAGTCTACCCACAGTGATTGCCACAAAGGCGGTATAGTTCTCCATTTGTTATTGAAAGCCAAACAAATTTTTATTCCAAATGTATTGACTAGTCTTTATTCAATTTGTTGGTTTTTCGCATTATTTTATCTTAAAAAAAAAATGCTCTCTCTGTTTCAGGCTTATTTCCCTTCCTGTTTCTTGTAGATTGACCTGATGTTACTTGTAGAAGGCTGTTTATGCTTCCAGGGTTTGAACTCTATTGAATAGAATGAAAAATAAAAGTCTGGGGTCAAAATTGCAATAAGGTATTGATTTAAGCAGCCTCTTTTGTATGTGATAAGTGTGGCAAAGAGGATGATGTGAAGTTGAGAGTGCAGACTGCCTGGTTTTAAGTCCTGAGTTCCCCACACACTAGCTGGGACAAAACAACCTCTCTAAGCCTCTGTGTCCTCATCTCTAAGATGAGGGTAATAACAGGGTTATGGGTCTTTGCACAGAGTATGATACAAAACAGTGTTAATTGTTATTATTTATTCTAGCATAATAGCCAACCCCGCCCCTTCTTAAAGCCCTACAGGGCACCGAAATGCCCAAGACCACATAAGCCTCTAGGCAGCCACTCTGTGGGTTGACAGTCATGCAATGGCCAAATCAGAATAAATAACTGCTTCAGGAAAAGAAGCCAGGAGATGGGCTCCGTTTTACACTGTACTTGAGATGCAACACGACAGATATGAGGCTTGATAAGGGGATAATGGTTAACCTTTACTGAGCACTTACTCCCGTCACACTCTTTGAAGCCTTTTACAAGCATCATCTCAGTGTATGCTCACAGTAATCCAATGGAGTAAGTGCTATTATTACCATCTCTGTTTTACAGACGAGAAAACCAGGTGCAGAGTGTTTGAGGACCTTGCTCTAGGTTACACTCTTATTTAATAAGATGGTACAGGCCATCGGACTGCAGAGCTTATGCTCATAACTCTATATTAAGTTAGAAACAGTGTCAGAAAAAGATAAACTATAGCTAAGACAAGAAGAGTTCAGATATTGCCAACTACTATCTTTTGAGCAACCAGACGCTGTTGTAAGTGCTACCAACACCTATTAGGAAATTTATTCCATATGACAAGCCTGAGAAATACATATTACTTGTCGTATTTTCGTGGACAAGGCTTAGAGCTTTTAAGCACACCGGGTCACAGAGCTGTTAGTGGTAGAGCTGAGTTTCCAAAGCACGTCTCCACATTCCAAGTCCCAAAATTTCCCCCGTGGAATGCAATGAGAGTTCCAAACACAAATGAGTCACCCTTATCACTCAGCAAATATTTATTAAGCACTTACTTGTGTCAGGCATAAATTAACAGCACCAACATGGTTTCTGCACCGTGAGATGTAAACTGTGTGGAAGAGAGAGACGATTTATAAGGACAAGCAGGTAAATAACATATAATATCATGCAATTAATATATAATTAACACCATCACGGGGCCCCCTAAAAAATGTCTAATTGATTTGACAAATGCTATTTACAGTCAGTTATAGAAAAATAATTCTAATTCTTGAGAAACAAAAGAGGAAAACATTTGTTTCCCACGTGTTTCATATTATCCTGGAAGGCCTACTCATAAAAAGAGACATCTAGGACTAATCAGAGCATTTGGGGAATTACTGAATTTTGCAACTTTCCCACTGGGTGATCAAAAGTACAAGGCTGTGGTTACCCAATGGCCCAGGCAAATTGTCTGCTTTTGCACAGACTTGCCCTGAGTTTAATAAGAACTAAAGTTGCATCCCGCTCATGGTTTTAAATCAAAACATTTACTGATTTCATCAGAAAGGAAATAGTAAAGAAAGAGGAAGAAGATAGGTTGGGATAAAATGACTGATCACAGGCCTTTTCTTTTGTAAGGCACAGTATCTGTTATGGATTAACATCTATTATAGCACTTTCAGAGCTTTGCAATTTATTAATTTTTTAATAAAAATTTTTATTTCTATAAAAATTTTAATTAAAAATTTTTAATTATTTATTTTTAATTATTAATTGTAATGTATTGGCTATTAGGATTATAAGATTTAACTCACCCTGTTGCAAATGTTTTAGTAAATCTATAATAATTTAAGCTATTTTTAATCTTCTAAAAAATGTGTTACACTAGTGATATATGTTTATCATGGAAAAATTACAAATATACACAAAAAAAATAAAAAAATAAAAATCAGCCAATGATTCCAGTGGCCAGAAATAATAATTACTAACAATTTGGCAAGCATTCTTCTAGTCTCAATATTATATATATTTTTAAATAACCTGGACTCATAACTTAAGTTTCTATACTTTTTTGTGAATTTTCTTCATATCATTAAATATGTATCTTCCCACCATTTTAAATAGTCATTTAGTATTTCCACATAAATACATGTACCACCATTTATTTACTCACTCCCCTGTTGTTGTACATTAAGGCTGTTTTTAACTTTGCACTATTATAAGTAATGCCATGTGAAACATATTTGGGTATATATCTGTTAGATTAGTATAAATTTTTGTGGTATTTCAGGGTCCAAGTTTAGGTCATATTTATAAGACTTTGGCTATATACTAATTTTTTTACTTTTTATTTTGAAATAATTATAGATTCACAAAATGTTGCAAAAATGGTACAGAGAAGTCTCTTGTACCCTTCACCCAGCTTCCCCCAATGATAACATCTATATAATTATAATATATTATAAAAACTAGGAAATTGACATTAGCACAATACAATTAGCTGGCCTACAGACTTTACTTCGATTTTACCAGCTGAATTATTTTCTAATAATGGTAGAGTGGAAAGACACATTCTTTCCTACTTTAAATCTGTCTTTAGAACTTCCTTTTTCTAATCTTCTGTAGAAGAAAGAATATAAATCTGCTTGGTAGACTATTCTCTTTTATTGAAAATCAGGATGAGGAAATGCAGGTAAGAATCTCTCACCAGATGCAGGGAGTGAACTATTGTTTATGGTACAGAAAATAAGTAGGTTTCTGTCCTCTGTCTGATTCTTCACAGTCACCCCAGTTCCTTTACAATACCCTAAGTCAGAATTTCCCAAAGCCTGGCATACCCTAACACAAAATGAATAACACTGAATCACACAATAAGAAGGTTATTCTCTTTTAATTTCTCCTTTACTCTTCTGATCACATCAAGGAGAAATCCTCAGTTTGGGGCTACTCTTTAATGTCTCTCTAAAACTTGCTAACTCTGGCTTCTTAACCCAAATCCCTCAGGTGGCAAGTTCAGATCTAGGCAGGCAATAGCATTTAACTGGGATCCAATGACACTTCATTGTTTTAATTATTATAAACATGCATTTTTCTTTCTCCTTTAAATATTAGCAAGAGAAACTGGTTTTCCATTTACAGAAATATTAAGCTTCCTCTTAAAATAAATTATTTCAATAAAGAGTGATTTGACATTTTAAAAGAAAAGTATGTGACTATATCAAAAGGCATAAAGAGGGGATGCAAATGACTGAGTTGAGAAAAGCATTTGTTAGAAAATTTGGTTTATAAAGAACTGGCCAACCACACCGTCTAGCATGTTCTTGTTTGGGTTTAGTTTGGGTTAGAGTGGGGACCATCTGACTCCTGGTTCTTTCATGAGATCTGCTTACAAAAAAGAAGAAAACTACATCTAATAACCACAGACTCCCCATTCGTCACAGATGTCCACACTTCCTGGATCGTGTATGGGTGAGTACGGAGCGAAGTCCCATGGGTGCCCCATGCTACAACATCAGAGAAGCTCTAGGGCAAGAGGCAAGAAGTACATGCATGGCAGGGTCTTGAGGAGAGATACTGCCAGGTAGCATCCACCTGAATCTGGTAAAACTCAGCTTAAGGTGGTGCTGAGAACATTCAAAGCAGCGCCCAAGAGGAATCCAGTATAAAACCATTATCAACCATTTGATGTACATCTGCCCAAACACCAATTTTCAAGAATATCTTTCATTCATAAACCCATTCAACAGATATTTATGGAGCATCAACCATATGCCAGTCACTGTGTTAGATACACCCTGTACAGTGAGAAGATGGTTCATTACTCTCCTAAAGCTATCTGGGGGAGGTGGGTATTAAATAAATCATTATAAAATAATTACAGAATTGCAATTGTGATAATTGTTACAAAGTGGGGAGTGTAGGATGACAAACTCTCTGCTAGGGAGAATCAAGGAAGGCTTCCCTGAGCCAGTGGCATTTTAGAAAGCTCAAATTTGCAGAGAAGGAGGTGAAAAAGGCAAAGCGGGAAGGAAGAAAGTAACTAGGAAGAGAGGAAGGGGAAGAGAGCGTGTTGCCAGGAAGAAGAGCATGAACAAATAAATACCTTATGGCAGGAAAACTTAATCTGTCCTAAGAGTAAAGAGAAAGCCAGTGGGTCTGGAGTGCGGTGGGCGAGGAGGAGAAGTGGGTTCAAGCCAAGGCCGGAGAGGTGGGCACCGGCCAGATCACACAGGGCTTGGTAGGTCAGAAGAAGGATTTGATTTTATCCTAAGGCCAATGGGAACCTCCCGAAGGGTTTTGAATAGGGGAACAATATGATCGGATTATCACATTTGCCTTTTCTTATAATCAGAAATCAAGATGTACTTGGAAACCCAAGCAGCAGAAGCTCATAAATATCACGCAGGTATTAAAAAAGAGTGCAGCCCGTAATCGGGAGTGTCGATGGGGTGGGAGTGGGGTTGGAGAGGCCAGCAGTCTGGAGAGGGACACATAATTCACCTTTTTAAAAAATTTCTTTTCCCACCCCGCCCCCTAGTTCACTTCTTGTTTGTTTTTCAAAGACTCCACGTTCATCTGATTTGATGCCAAGGTAGCATTTGGGTGAGCCAGGATGAAATCCCCATTTAAAACCCTCCCCCTTCTCTAAAAGTTTCAAAAGAAATTTTCTCCCCAAGACTAAGGGCACACGTGGGTGGTGCTGGGGACCACCCACAGGGTGTGATTCGAGCGGGGCTAAGAGACCACTCCTCCTGTTCAATGTCAATTTTCTCTGTCCTCCACTAGTGCCTATAATTCTATCATACAATTCTATTCGGCTGAATTTTCAGTTGCCAAATATGCTAGGGAAGAGTAACCCACTGGATCTCTCCTGCCTTCTGGGAATGCACTGGTTTGATTGTGTTTTCTCAGGGATGGTTCAAAGTGCTTGAAGCTTTTTGAGACCACTGACCACACAGCGGTGTGGAGAAGCCATGAGACTGGATAGACTATATATAGGAGCCTAGTCTCCTCTTGTGACCTCATTATTTTGTCTTGGCTTAGCCCTAGGATCAGCTGGTGTGTACAGTATAGATATACGTATAAACACATATGGATTTATACAGTAAAGACATATGGGTGTACTTGCGGCATGTACATGACTTTACAAAGTGAAAAGAAATAATAGTAAGGAACCCTGACCCTGGGATGAGACCAACCTGCGTTCAGATCACAAGCTTTGTAACTCTGGGAAAGTTATAGTGCCTTGCGGGGTGTCTGGGAGAGTTCAATGAGATAACCTGTTTAAAATCTTAGCCCTGGCCCGGCCCGTGGTATACAGCAAGTGCTCCATATGTGCGTGTGTCCTTATGCAAGCTTGTGTACGTATGTGCACGTAGGTGCAGATGCGGGGACGCAAGGGAGCAAGACGGCGTTGCAGAACAAGAGAGGGAAGGAGAGAGAATGTTACCAACCCCTGCAGCGGGGGTTCCAGCATTGGGGTGGCCCTTTCTAGGGTGTGAGGGGACCACAGGACACAGAAGAGACAAGCTCGGCTTTACTAAATGGAACGCAGTAAAGGGCCTCGAACCACAAGGGGCTTCCTGGGGGACACAGAGTTAAGAGTGGGACTTCATTGGTGGAGGCAGGCAAGCAGAATTTGACGTGATGTTGTTGAAGCTCAAAGGGGAGATTTAAAAAATGAGTTGCATTGCAAGTGGTCTTTGAAATTGACATTTTTCCAAACTAGGCCTCAGTGCTCAGAGGACAGATATTAATAACGTCCTCAGTTTCACCCTAAAGTTCTCCCTTGTTTTGAACTTTGTGCAAGTTTGATTTTTCAGAACTGACATGGAAGAACTTTGAAAAACCTAAACCACCACAATGTTCTCAGGCCTCTTGGTCCCCTCTTAAAATTTTCTGGTGGCACTGTATCTAAGTGTTCTCTGCATAATAAAGAACTGTCATCCTTATGTTGAGAGAGAAAATATAGTTTAAAAACAAAAAAAAAGAACACCTGATTTTAGTCCCGGTTGTGCCCCTAAGTCGCTGGGCAACCTCAAAGAATCTCTTGATCTTTCCAAACTCAGCTGCTTCATGGAGTGGTCGTTTTGGTCCTTATCCTGTGACTTCCTGCCATCCTAGATCAGCCTTAGCTCTCTTGAACCATCTCTTCTCCTCCTAAAGTTATATCACTCCATGATGTAGTAGCTGAGAACACAGACCACCTGCGTCTGCCAGCTGTGACTCAGGGTTGAGTTATCTGCCTTCTCTGGGTCTCAAGTTTCCTCTTCTGTAGAACGCAGGTGAGAGGAGTTTAGTGTATCCCCGACAGTTAAGAAGGCGAAATGGTTTCATATAAGTAAGATCTAGAAAACACCGCTCGGCAGAGACAAGTGCTACCCTGGTGTTATGTAAGATTATTATTATTTACTTACTCAATTGGATGCCTTTGTAATTTTACAGGAAATGTGTTATTGATAAACCCAAAGAAATAGAAGTATACGCATTATTTGGGGATATGAAAAGACGACAGTGAATAACAGGTGGGAGGAACGCTGGGGACCATTGCTTTTTCCTTTTTTAAAAGAAAAAGCCCTTCTGTGCTTTGATTTTTCAAGTACGCGTATGTACACAACGCTGTTTTTCGAGTTCAAAGAGACTGAGCAAAAAGATCACTAAAGCCCCTGTCATCTCTAAATTCAGGGATTGACTATGATTTTTAAGGAGCAGTATTTTCTAGGTGGCCAGCTTATCCTTGTTATTGTAAATACCATTAATTAATACATTTGACCTTCCCCGGAAATCCTTACAAAGGTTTAAAATAAACACAGCCCCTTTGGTATGTTTATAATGGAGCAGGTTTCAACTCCTTGGATGGAATAGAAAATGGGAAAGGTAAAAATATCAACTTTGTAAATACTTGGCCTTAGGGGATGACTTCTCAACTGTTTTGCTTCTTACAATCTTTTCCCAGAGATCAGTTCAGTTTCCTAAAGGAAGGCTCAGTAGCAGAGTGTCAACTCAAAAAAAAAAAAAAGCGTTGCTGATAGGCAGCAGCCTGGAGGTGAAAGCGTTAACAGGGCTGGGTAAGGTGATCCCTTTAAATGAGTAAGACTGAGTTGTTAAAGTTTTCAAAGCAGTAGTAGCAGCAGCGGCCACACTTGGGGAAAAAGGAAGCCGGTTGGAGGGAGCAGCCTGCCCCTGCTGAGCGGAGGAGGGGCCGAGAGCCCAGAGGAGGTTCCAGGCACAAGGTTAGTGGCCCCCAGGCACCTTCCCAGCCCGCCATGCCTGCCGCTGTCTTTGGAGAGGAGTCTTGGGGAGGCCAGGCGCCATCTCTCACCCTCCCGTGTCACGTCTGCCCTGCTTACTAGTTACTAGTCCGGTCGCTCGCCCTCCTGCCAAGCCTCTTGGGCTGCGGTGGCATTCCCTGGAGCCTTGGCACTTGGGAGGGAGAACTGAATTCTTACCAGGAGACTTTTCTGAACTGGAGACTTCTTTTCGTGCGTTCCAAAAGGAAACTTGTTTCTGGGTTGTTTTCATAACACACATACACACACACACACACACACACACGGACCCCCACCTGTCCGGTGCTCAATATTGGTTTCTACAGGTTGTGACCACAGTGCAGAATTCCTATCTGCTTCGCTTGAAACTGAAAACAATTGTCAGAGTAACTAAACAGGCTGCACGACTTTACCTTGTGGGAGGAATATTGTCTCTGAGCCTAAGGTAATCAGAGTGAGGAGGCAAAAAAAAAAAAAAAAAAAGAAAAAAAGAAATGGCCTGTAGTTAAGGCAAAACAATTTTTGAAAATGGATTTCTAAGAGACATTTTTCTTATTCACTGGTAGAACAAAATAGTGGGGGAAGATATATTGTGCAGGAAGTAATTCTACATCTGCATGAGATTCAGATAAACTTCCTTCCCTAAACCGAATCTGCGTGTAATGCAGGTAATAGATAAATTTAAACCTGGGGAAGGAGGAGGGGCAGAGAGCCTTGCAGATACTGCATTCTGACGGGGCTTTGATTTAAGAGTAGAGACTAACCGGTTGGGGTGCTCTCCCCAGGCAGGGTAAAGGACGCCTTCCAGTACTGGCTGGTGGAGAGGAGAGAGCAGCCACTTTTGCAGGCTGGTTTTGTTGCAATGAGCAGTCAGTCCTCTGCCAAGTGTTCCCAGTGATCTTTGCAGCAGGCACGAGTTGAGTCTCATACCTGCTAGCACTGAATCAGAATGAGTCATGCGGAACTTGGGTGCCGGAACAAAGTACTTGCAAACTGCCTTATGAGACATTGCCTCCATGTAGGTGGGATATACCTCGCAGAGCAGTCACAGTTTTTTTCCTCCCTTCTTCGAGCAGGCAGGGATTCTGACGCTCTGGAGAGACGGGCTCTGCCCCCTTGCCTGAGCCGACCCTACAATGTGGACCCTGCTCCTCCAGCTCAGGCCTGGAGTTCTCAAATAAAATGGATGATTTGACACTACTGGATCTTCTGGAGTGCCCCGTGTGCTTTGAGAAGCTCGATGTCACAGCCAAAGTTCTCCCCTGCCAGCACACCTTCTGCAAACCATGTCTGCAGAGGGTTTTCAAGGCCCACAAGGAGCTGAGGTGCCCGGAATGCAGGACCCTGGTGTTTTGCAGCATCGAGGCGCTGCCGGCCAACCTGCTGCTCGTGCGACTTCTGGATGGCGTGGGCTCGGGGCCGAGCTCCGGGAGAGGGGGCTCCTTCCGCAGGCCCGGCGGGCTGACCTTGCCGGACGGCAGGAAAAGCAGGACCAACCCCAGAGGTCTGCAGGCCAGCCCTTTCCGCCTGGTGCCCAACATCAGAATCCACATGGATGGGGTAAGAAAGCTCTTACTTGTTGATATCTTGTCACTTGGAGGCTGGATTTGCATATACCGAGAGCTAGGGAGTATCTTCTTCTAGTTAGGTTTCAAAGTGCTGCCGGTGATTGCCCAGGGATGAGTTTCTGTGGGCAGTGATCCTATTACTGAAACAAGGTGGAATCCTGAGCCTATCGAGTTCATCTAAGAATTCTCCTTAGAACTGCTAGAGTTTCCTTAGGCTCTCCTCACTTCTTGTCCAGGAGGTAGGAGAGCGAGGAAAGCCTTATTAGATTATATTTTTGGTCTTTCGCTTCTACTGTTCCGAGGGCAAACCAGCGTGTGGGAAATGCGTGAAGGGTGGGGAAAAGAGAGAGAACAAATCCAAATGCTTGCTGCCTTTGAGATCTCCGAGAAGTTTCCAAACGCCAGGTATCGTTTGAATTTTACCCAAATCCATCTCCCCACCCCTAGTCATAAAGCACTTTGATGACAATGCCCATTCATCATCTGTTCGAAGCTATCGGGTTACTTGACGCCCAAGATAGTGCCAGAGGGAAGCGTCTATGTGGGTGGATGGATTGATAGCAGAGGCTGGGCTGTGAAGCACAACAGATATGTATAGGGGCGCTGCAGATAGGTCTCATTTTGCAAAATGAATAAAACACACAAAAAATACACAGTAGAGGCTGCATCTAAAAAAACCAAACAGACCCAGGCGAACTGCACAGGTAATGCTTTTGCACAGTAATGCTTTTTGTGTCTAGATAACGCAAATCTCTGGGTCCAGCCCTGAAAATGCAGCCCGAGGACTTTATCTGACCTGGCGGTGAACCCCGTAGCAGGATGCAATGTAAGGGCACATCTCCGGAGAAGGACGTGGTCGCTGGGAGGCTGGCAGGATTATTTGCACTGTCACCCCTGGAGTCAGCACACCAAAGTGGACACAGAGCGCTGCAGCTTGGGTCGTTGGCACAATTAGAAAATCAAAGCTGCATTCTTTGACGCCTTACCCCAAAGCAAACTTTAGCCCAGGCAGGAGGGACCCACCTCTCCTCGCTCTGAAGAGTGCATGGGAGGGTCTCGCAGAGACTCCCTCCTCGCTCAGGAGAAGTGGCTTGTGATGTGCATTTGGAACGACTTTCTGAAATTTTCCTTCCAAGAGCTCACCCCTTCCTGGGTTCGCTGCACCTTTAAGCCACCCACGTGGCAGGGGCATGTGTAGACGTTCAAACATCGAGAGTGGGAAGAAGCAGGACACTGCTATTTCTGCACTGCAGACTCTATCGCTGCTGTGCTTGTGTGTGTGAACACATTCCAGAAGAGGGCTTGGCACTCCTCTCCAGCTCTCCCCATTAGCCCTGGTCTCCTTGTCATCAATCAGAATCCACAAGCCTGGAAATGGTGGGGTAGGGGTGGGGAAGCAAATTTTTTCTCAGACCTGCCTTGTTTACACAGAAAAAGGCTCTATCTCTGGGTGGGCAAAGCCCCCTTGAATTCCTAAGACCCAGCAGCCCCCTCCCCTCCCCCACCTGCCTTTTAGCAGGATGTCATCACTCAGTAAGGAGCATTGCGGACTAGGGGGAGGCAGGTCCCTTATCAGCTCAAACGTGTTTGTTCAGGTCCTCTCATCTTCCATGTGGCTGTGCTGCTAAGAAAAGGTAGCAACAAATGGATCCACAGTACCAAGCTTTCAAACCATGCAGCATTCCTGGGGCTCTTCTGTCACAGGGAATTGAGGTGACAGCTCGTCATACCTAGGAGACAGCCATGAATATCCCGGGCGCCCCTGGAACTCTGCCATAGGGACTTGGAACATCAGAGAGAGGTGCCAGTGATGTGTCTGTGCCCATCCTCCAAGCTGCTCGGGACCCAGTCATACCAATGAGGCTGAGACACAGACCGAAGACTTTGAGGGCTCCTGCTTCCAGTAAAGACCTGGGTTAGGAAGATGCTCTGCAAAGAGCTGGCAGCCACCACCTCACCCCCCTGCCCTGCTCCCTTCCTTTCTTGAGCGATTCTTTCTTGTAGTGGCTCCTCTCATCCCTTTTGCCTCTCTCACTAGGGACATGAACAAACCTGTTCCTGGATGTAAATATGGTTGATATTCTGCAACCCGTCTCTACTCCTCCAAATACAGCTGTCTTTTCTGTAAGTGTGGAAGCAACCGAGCATCCCTCAGTTAAGAGAACTGGGCATGGCCGCTGCAGTGACTCACGCCTGTCATCCTAGCACTCTGGGAGGCTGAGGTGGAGGATCGCTCAAGGTCAAGAGTTTGAAACCAGCCTGAACAAGAGCGAGACCCCGTCTCTACTAAAAATAGAAAGAAATTAGCTGGACAACTAAAAATACATACAAAACATTAGCCAGGCATGGTGGCACATGCCTGTAGTCCCAGCTACTCGGGAGGCTGAGGCAGGAGGATCGCTTGAGCCCAGGAGTTTGAGGTTGCTGTGAGCTAGGCTGACGCCACGGCACTCTAGCCTGGACATCAGAGTCTCAAAAAAAAAAAAAAAAACCCAAAAAGAGAACTGGGCATTGACTGGATGCAACACTGTGTTCTGGGAGTCACAGGAGTGCACTTGCCCCCTCAGTCAAATCCTCCTGAGCTACTTGCCCTCTCTGCCTTAGTTTAGCCAATCTAGTGAAATAATACTACCCACCTTCCTCCAGGATAGTGTGAAAATAATCATTGCAACATACCCCTGTCACCTTAGAAAACATCTGCTATGTAAATGCAAGGCATCATTATCATTCATTTAAACTTGCAGTATGACTTTGAGTAAGCCACTTAAGTTTGCTGGGTCTCAATTTAAAATTCTGTAAAATGGGAAGACGTATCGTAAAAACACCCATTGTGAGGCTTAACTAATTAGTGTTTTGTAAAGGACTTTGAGAGCCTTAGATGAAAGGCATTTGGAAGATCATTATTATAGTGAACATTATTATTGACTGTTTATTGTGCCCTGCTATGCATGAGACATGCTGCAAAACATAGAAGGAGTTACAACCCTTGCAGGAGAGTGTAATAGGTATTATTATTGAAGTTGATTCTATAATGGGTTCAGGCCAGGATAATACTAAGTATGAAGTACTCCCCCAGGAGGGCATAAATAACCTGTTGTCACAGGGTACCATTTTATAAAACACCTCTTTCAGAGGACTTGCTGATAACCTGGCATTCTGAAAGAGTTCATTTAACTTCCTGTCCTTGAGGTTTTTAAGCCCAAAGTCTGCTCTGCTCACCTAGGTGCATCTAAAAAACAAGCTCATCGAGATCCTTTTGTTAGCTTAAAGAAGCCTGATGCATCTTGTGCCAGCCATTTATGCTAGGGTGGAACCAATAGTCACACCTCGTGGTGCCAGCCCAATAGACAGGAAAAAAAAAATAGCCCATTGTGCCGACATGTCTAAAACCCTCCCAAGCTGATTGTGTAAAAAGAAAACTTGAGAAACAACTGTAGGTTTCTACAGCGCACAATTATTTCAGACCAACAGGCGAGGTCACCGGCCTCCTGGCAGGTCCCTGGTCATGCAGAGCCCAGTGGCTCTTACTCTTTCCTGTCATGTAGTCAAACCAAAGAAGTTTTGCAAGCCTCCGAAAGGACTGTGGGTTTCTGCATAACCGATCTCTCTTCCTCTTCATTCTGTTACATTTCAATAACATCTCTGAGGGAGGACAGGCAGTACAGCGGAGAAGCGAAGTCTTTGCTGGCTTAGGTTTGAGAAATATCGAAATCCAAATCCTGAATCTGTCCCTCAACAGTTGTGTACTTTGTCGGGGGGGGGGGGGGGGGGGGGGGGGGGGGTGNGAGTGAGTCAGTTAAATTCCTCATCTGCATGTTGGAGATAATAGCAGTGCCTACCTCGTGGGGGGTGGGGGGAGGTCGTTGTGAGAAATAAATGTGATGATTCACGTCACTCGGCTCTTAGCACAGTGACTGGCTCATAGTAAGTGCTCAGTAAGTGTTCGCTGTGCTTGTTCTTGGAGTGACTCGGCACTTTCTACTCTAAATTGCATGCCCCCTCTCACCCCCTTGTTAATCAAGTGCCATCCAGGTCCTCGGTACCTCGATTTATTCGCTGTTTTATTTGCCTCCGAATGATCCCTGGCCAGGATTCAGGCGTGTGATCCTCCCCAGCGTGTGCTGGCTTTGCAGCTCACTCCCAGGACCCTGAAGGAGCCAGCAGTTGAGTCTAGGAGAAAACTCCCTCACCAACTTCACTTCCCCAAACAGCAAGCTCAAAGGAAAAGCGCACACAGGGCAAAGAGCCTGGTCCACTTCCCAGCATCATCGACTCTTCGACTCTTCGTTAACTCTTCCGTCTTTCCCTTTCTCCCGCTTCTCACTCTCCTCCCCAACACCAGTGTCCCCACCCTGCATCTTGCAAGGCTGGACTTTGTCCCTATGTCGGTCGTCAAGTGTTGTGCCAGTTACCCGCATTTCTGTCTTACTCGCCCCTTATCAGCGAGAACACACCTGTCACCTCCAACACACAGACCAGGTGGCTTTGTCCTAGAAACTTTTCGGCCAGTGTTGCAAGCAACTGAGGGAGAAAAATGAGGTCAGAGAGCACATCAGGGAGTTGAGGCTGGGTGGAAAAACCAGAAGGCCGTCCAGCCCCTTTCCTAGGTCTCAGATGTTACGTCCCGAGACAGAGCTGTGATACAGACAGTGGCTTTGCTATATTTGTAAGGGGATTAAAATCATCCCAGGCTCCTGAAAACAGCAGGCAGGTGCCACCTGGGACAGTAAGGACCATATGTGGCAGGTGGAGGGAGCCATAAAGGTAGCCGCTGAGGTTGAGAAGTCAGGAGACCCAGATGGTTCTCCAGCTTCACACACGTTTGCAAACATTTTTAAAAACCACGTGGCCCCAAACTGGCACTGCCCCCAACCTCTCTTGGTGCACCTTCTTCCTAGGTACAATCTCCTGCCTTTTATTGCTTACCGTTTTGTGGCCTAATGGAGTTGGAATTGTGCTGGGATTCAATCATTTGTTCTCTGTGAGGCCTTAGGCAAGTCACTTAACCTGTCTGATCCTCAGTTTCCATCTGTGTATAGTGGAGATAATAATAGTGTGCATGTATTTTATCGTAAGGCTACTGTGAGATTAAAATGAGAATATATATAAAGAGCTTGGTACATAATAGGTGCTAAAAAATGCCAGCAGCAGTAAGTAACAAGAGAGTAACGACAGAGGAGAAAGACTGCTGGCCTTGGAGTTCTTTGCACACACACACACACACACAAACATGCAGGGATCCCCACTGAAAAATTAAGCACAGGGGATTGCAAAAGGAAAGGGAGTTCTCAAAAAAGACGAAACTATAGTGATGGAAAACAGATCAGTAGTTGCCAGGGGATATAGGTTGGGGGAGGATGTGACTACACAGGGCAGCATGAAGGGGCTTCCTGGGGTGATGGAACTGTGTTCTGCATCCTGACTGTGTAGTTGTATGAATGTATGTATGTGTTGAAATTCGTAGAAATATACGCCATGAGAAAAACGTCAATTTTACCGAATGGTAATTTTTTAAAACAGTATTTTAAGAAAGGAAACGAGCTCTTACACATTTCTTTGAGTCTCTGCCTGATTTTCACCTGTCCCACTCTGCTTTCCTTTCATCTCTGTGTGTACTGGGTCAATGTTATTTCTGAGAAAGACTTTGCCACCGTTTAAATGATCGTGGTAATTCCTGCAAGTGGGCTTCTCCCTGTTGTAGCCAGGCCATTCTGTTACCCACAGAATGGGGTAACAGAATGTGTTCTTACCAGTTAAAGGTGTCTGGCCAAACAGCGGGCAAACACGACAGCTCGTTCCACACAGGGTGGCCTCAGCTCCAGGGCAGGTGGGTGGGGCCTGGGGTTTCTCTTACTCAGCCTCAGTAAGCCACCACAGGCACTGGGGACAGGTTACCTAAGGAATTAGCCAGTGCACATTTTTGTGTTGTTTTTGTTTTCTCTTAAGAAAGGGTACCTGCCCACCTGTCCTTTCGTACTATAAAGAGATTTTGGAGAGAAGGAAGGTGCCTGTTTAGCCCTTAACTCTTGAAAAGCATCCTTCTTTGGCCCATTTCAGATACCTTTACGTTGCTTTGGGCTTGGCTGGGACCAGTTCACAGACAGGTTGACCATTCCTGATCTGCAAATCTGAAATCCAAAGTGCTCCATAATCTGAAACTTTTTGAGTGCTGACAGGAGGCTCAGAAGAAATGCTTATTGGAGCATTTTATTTATTTTTTATTTTTTTTTTTTGTTCTAACTCTCTAATCAGATGCCTTGATCATTGGAGCATTCTAAATTTCAGATTTTGTATTTTCAAATTTGGGACGTACAACTGGTATGTATTCTGCAAATATTCCAAAATCCAAAAAATTGGTGAACCAACACCTTTTGTAACAACCTGGATGGAACTAGAGACCATTCTTCTAGGTGAAGTATGGCAATAATGGAAAAACAAACATCACCACATGTACTCACTGTTAAATTGGAACAACATCCATGTGCACATATGGTAGTAAAACTCAACAAAACAAACTGGGTGGGAGGGGGAAGGAAGGGACGGATAAATTTATACCTAATGGGTACAGTGCAAACTACCTTGGTGATGGGCACACTTATAACTTTTGACTCAAACTGCACAAAAGCAAAACATGTAATCAAGTCATTTGTGCCCCCGTAATATTTTGAAATTTAAAGAAAAATTCTAAAATCCAAAAAAATCTAAAATCCAAAACTCTTCTAGTCCCAAGCATTTCCAGTAAGGGAGACTCAATCTGTACAACTTTACTAAATTTCTTCTCCCATTCTATTTTATTCTATTTTATTTTTTAGAGACAGGGTGTTTCTGTATTGCCCAGGCTAGAATGCAGTGGCTGTTCATAGGCATGACCATTGTACACTATAGCCTTTAATTTCTGGGCTAAAGCGATCCTCCTGCCTTAGCCTCTTGAGTGGCTGGGACTAAGGCACGTGCCTAGTCCCTAAGTCCTAGAGGACCACACTTGGTCCTCTCTTTCTTTCTCATTCTTTTTTTTGAGAAAAAGTCTCACTTTGTTGCCCAGGCTAGAGTGAGTGCCATGGCGTCAGCCTAGCCCACAGCAACCTCAAACTCCTGGGCTCAAGCAATCCTGCTGCCTCAGCCTCCCGAGTAGCTGGGACTACAGTCACGCGCCACCATGCCCAGATACTTTTTTCTATATATATTAGTTGGCCAATTAATTTCTTTCTATTTATAGTAGAGATGGGGTCTCGCTCTTGCTCAGGCTGGTTTCGCACTCCTGACCTTGAGCAATCCACCCGCCTCGGCCTCCCAGAGTGCTAGGATTACAGGCGTGAGCCACAGCGCCCAGCCTTTCTCATTCTTTTTATTCATACCTATACTTTAGACCAGCCTTTCACATGGTGTATTCTATAAGCTCTTAGTGGATGTTCCACAAAGTGCCAGGGTCAAACAAACCCAAGATTAAAATAAAGCTAAACATTTTTTCTTAGCTGAGGGACTTTTCAGAATTTCTGACATGCTAATGAATTGCAAACCTCTATGTGGAAGATTATAATAATAAATGTTTCTCAAATTTCTATGATGTTGGCAACCCCCTTCTCCTCCCTTTTATTAGCACCTTAGTAATACTAATTGCCCATGGAACAAAAGTTATAAAATACTATCTCAGACTTAATATGCTCAGTCATAATGCAAAAGATATTTTTAGAAAACTGTTTGAAACTCACTATCACCACCCTTTGCAGTAGTTATTTAGTTCCTACCAGTTTCCAGCTATAGGTACTATGGTAACCTACACAGCAAAGTAAAGATTCTCACCTTCCCAATGCAAAAACCAACTCAGCCTAGGTAGTAAACCAACCAGTCAGTATATCTGTATACAAACATACATATACACTAGACATGTCTATTTACATATTAAAATCAGGGATATTGATACTGATTTTAAGATATTATTCATTTTGATATGTATTATCTATTTCTTTATAGCTCTTAGGGGGGAAAAAGAGCATGTTAGATGCTCACTGTAAGAGACATCCAATTTTTGAAATGTTAAGATGTTATAAAATGGTGTCTTACTAAAGAGTACATATCGTCTTCCTCCATTGACATAAAATTCTAAAGAAGACAAATCTATAAACCATAGTGACTTGGGGATAATGGAAATGTTTTATGCAATGGTATATAGGCTGATCACAATTCA
>VSMD01090997.1:0-24540 GCA_008750895.1 Mirza zaza | reverse complement strand
ACAGAAGTAATTACTTCCTGCTAAATCCTGATGCTAATGGTGCTACCTCATTAGCATTTTGGTTATTTCAGGAGCCAGGATATACTTTTAATTACTTTAGATCAAAGATAAAATGAGTGTGCAGTGGTTGGGCAGAAGGAAAATGCAATTCCTTTATGTCTCAACACACAGGGAAATAGGGATGGGGATTATATATTTGCTCTTATCTCTGCCTTTAATGTTCCTGGCTGCTCAAGCTCTTGCTCTTTGGGAAATGTGCACCTCCCTCCCCATCTAAACCTTCCTCTTCCTGCATGGCCCAAGTCAGAATTCAGCCTGTCCATGAAACTTTTCCTAATCACCATTGCATCTTTCTCTGAACTGTGGTGGGCTTGTTGTTTGGTTACAGTTACTGATTTCATGTGTGTCGTGATGAAATTCTATGCCTTCCTTTGAGCCTATGTGCCATACACACCAACACCTCTAGCAGATTTTATTTCTGGCAAGCATAGGGAGAATTGTAGGAAACATATCTTGGAGAACCGGTAAAGATGGGATAAGAGATAAATTATAATTAGAATTACAGCTTTCCTTTGAATAGCTTTTTATAGCTTATATGATGCTTTTTTTTTTTTTTTAGCCCAAAGCAGACATTTCTTGGGAATTAGACAGCTTTGTAAGAAGTAGAACACATGATTTTTTTTGGATCAGCCTGCCCAGCTAATGTATCCCACAGTGCCGGGCTAGACCTAGTGTAGGGAGGAAAAATAATTTCTTCTCTACCCTTCATGTCTCTTAGTTGGGACAGACCTTGGCGACAAAAGACACATTAACAAAAGAGGGAAAAGACAGAAGTTTAATAATAGGTGTATATCTCATATATACACAGGAAATCGCCAAGAGGTGGCTTCCAATTCAGGTTTAAATACCTTAGTCCTTTGAAACAAGAAAGAAGAGTATGGGGAAGCCCAGTCAAGGGGAGGGAACCAGAAAAAGCAGGGTGAATAAGAGCAAGGTTTGTTCTGCAGATTTAAGTGGGTGCATCTCCATTGATTAGTGGATTTAGGTTGTCTTATGGGTGTAAGTTTCCCTTACATGAGGGTTATTTGTATTCTGTGGTCACAGCTTTTCCTGTGTCTGCGGTTTCTCTAAATAATCAGCTCAAAATAACACTTATGCCAAGGAGGCTTATTTTGGAGTTGCTACTCTGGTCTTGTGCACTAGCAACCGGTGACCAGAGGAGAGTTTCCTGAGCTGGATCAGTGAACCACCTGTACACTCCTGGGATTTGAAGAGACCTTGGTGGTAATAGAGTTAACCTCTCCCACAGCACCCTTTCCTGTGCAGTGCTGTCACCTGTCCCCCGGTGCTCATTACCTCTTCAAGCTGCCCATTCCTCTGGAGTGAGGAATTCCAGTTTGACCCTTCTTCCACTAATAGCCCTGCTGGTATTTGTAGGCAGAATTTTGTCTTCCTCAATAGTTTCTTTCCTAGGACAAATGTCTTCACGTTCTCTAGCTTTTCTTCATTAAACAGTTTTAAGTTTTCTTATTATTCCTATCGCTCTTCCTTAGATATGCTGTAATTAATCAATGTCTCTAAGAAACTGAGATGCTCAGAGTTGAATTCCACCAGCAATGGAGCAGAACCAGCACCTTCCTTTTTATGGACTGGGGTTCTTTCTGCTCATGCAGCCTGATGTCAGGTCTTGGGAAGAGACAAATCGCTGTTGGATCCTAATAAATGTACTGCCAGCAAACTCTTCAAGGTCTTAGCCTCTTGTTTAGTTTCATTTTCCTCACTTCTGCTCTCTTCCTATGAAGTTATAATATAAAGTCTTAAATTTGGATACAAAAAAGAAAAATTGTCTGATTAAATTTTGGTGTATTGGATTTGGCCTCTTGTTCTTGTCTGCACTAAGATCTCTTTGGGTTTTAATTGTGTCACTCATCATAGTAACTACTGTCACCTCTCTCACCACCCCCAAAGCTGTACTATCTCTAAGACCTGTGGATGTGGAAGTAGCCAGGTAGCCTATTCCCTTGTGAAATGCCATTATCTGCCTGTACTGCCAAGATGCATTTCTTTCTATTCTGACTTCTTTCTCCCACTGCAATTCTTGGCTTCAGTGCCTGGTTTTGCTATACCAGGTGAGCAGACCCTAGTTTGGTTCAATAACATTAGGTGTACGGTTTGAAATTGAGTGAATTTTGTTTTTGAATAATACAAAGCCCGATGTGGTATAACTTTCTGTTGTATTTTAATAAGCATATCACTATTTTCTTACCAAAATATCATGGTATTACTATATTTCGAAAACCAAGGATGGATTTACAAATATAAGATTGGTTATAAATGAGGTCAGCAAAATCTACAAAATTATTATTTTTTTAGCTCATATCAGGTACCAATTATAATAATAACCCAACCTAAGTAAAGTCAGAAGATTTAGAAAAAGCAATTGCAACTTTACCTTTAATGTTTCCCAAGAGATGCTAGTGACAGGAAATGTAGAATAATTTATACAAATTTATGAATGACTGAATGATGAAAGTTTAAAGAGAAGCTGGGTTAAAGGTAACCTTTAAGGTTGACAGCCAGGAGCATAAAACAACAAGAGAACGGAGCTGGATGAGTTCTGAAGTCCTTCTCAGCAGAGTAAGTTCCTATCATTTTGCAGCTCTCACTGCCTCATTGTGGTTGCTGCTGGCAAAAATGCATAATCTAATCCAAGCTAATGGTGTCGTCTTTAAAAAACCACCCAAGTTCTCTATAAAATTATTTTAAATAAGTAACGAGTAAAGTTTAAAGTATTTTGCAGGCTGAATTAGATTCTAACAATAATATATTGCTGTAAGAATCTTTACACCTGTCTTGGAAATTAGCAGTGAAATAAATTGTTGTTTAAACCCTTCTCTTGATAATAATATACCTCAAGCTTTCACTGAGCTTCAGCAAATCAAAGAAAATTCTTCCTGTTTGGTTATTTATTTATTTATTTTTGAGACAGAGTCTCACTCTGTTGCCCGGGCTAGAGTGAGTGCCATGACGTCACAGTAGCTGGGACTACAGGCATGGGCCACCATGCCTGGCTAATTGTTTCTATATATTTTTAGTTGGCCAATTCATTTCTTTCCATTTTTAGTAGAGATGGGGTCTCGCTCTTGCTCAGGCTGGTTTCAAACTCCTGACCTTGAGCAATCTGCCCGCCTCGGCCTCCCAGAGTGCTAGGATTACAGGCAGGAGCCACGGCGCCCGGCCCAGTTCTTCCCTTTTGAAAGAGGATTTTCTAGGGTGATACCTATGACTGAAATACTATTTTTTTCTGTGCACCTTCCATGACTGTTTCATGTTTTCGAAAGGTAGCTTGCTTTATTTTGTTTTTCTTCTTCTACCTATTCATTCTGTGTATCCCTAAGCACTAGCTATTTGTTGAGTTCTTTTTTTTTTTTTTTCTTAATTAAAAAAGGCCACCGTCGTTAGCTGGTGTGATGGGTTTTTTAAATTATTATTTCAGTGAACCAGTCTTTAAGCATTTGAGGTAAACTCTCAAATGTTTACAGTAGTGGTGTGGTAGGCACACTCGAAGATTGCCCCCAGTGGTCCTTGCTTCCTAATAGTCATGCGTTTGTATAATTTCTTCCCATTGGATTTAGTGGCTCACTTTTGTGGAAAAGACGTGATGGAATATCACTTCAGAGATTAGGTTGTAAAAGGTGCAGCTTCTGTCTTGAATATTCTCTCTTATTCTCTGCTTGCTCACTTGCTCTGAGGGATGCCAGCTGCCTTCCACAGAGTTCCATGTGGTGAGCAAGGAATGAGGGGCCCCCCAGTGAACTACCAGTGAGGAACTGAGGCCAGTAGCCTCAAGGAACTGAATTTGGCCACTGACCACATGAGTACACTCAGAAGTGATCCTTGTCCATCTGAGCCAGATGGGATTTGGGAGCAATTTTTTATACACAAATAGATAACTAATACAAATTATTCAGTGTATTCCTGTTTCCTGGATATTGCTGTCACCAGATGACCAGGTTTCAAAAGCCAAAAGAAGGTGCTTAGGCAGTTCTCATATTAGAAAAGCTACAAAGGTGTATTCGTGATAGAAAAAGAGCAGGAGCATCTCAGGAAGGTAGAGATGGGAAAAGGTTATTAATCAGTCTATAGTTGAATCTGGATTCTTGGCACATCTGCCTCCTTTGAAAATAAATCAGAATGTATAGCTCATATTATTATAGTATATTGTTTCCAAAGTGGATATGAACAAAAGAATTAACTCAATATTATTATGCTTAACAAAACCCATGGTTATATTAGGGAAAAACATCTTCAATAGGGAAAATAGCTTAATCAAGTTAGAGAAGTGGTGTGTTTGGTTTATTAAAATTTCATGAAACAACCTTATCTCTGTTTAAATACCTTAAGAAAACTTAAGCATTTTCTTGTCCTGCAATTGTTGACATGACGGATTTAGTTGGACATTGGATCTGTTACAGTCTATTACCTTTTATCATGTCCCATACATATGTGTAGAAAGATATTTATGCATTGATTGCTGGTGTTACTGTAGTCTGTAGTTAGTTGACAAGTAGTATAAAGATTTAATAAACCATTTATTTTTAAATGCTGGTGTTTGGGTTGTCTAAGAAGCAGAAACAAGAGGGGATTAGATGAAAAAGAGATTTATTTTGGGAAAGCTTGAGGGTAAAAGAGAAAGGAGCAAGAGAAGGTGGGAAGAACTTTCAGACTTCTATGCAGCTCTGGTCTCTGTGAAGGATAGTGGGAAGGAAGGGGGAATTTAGGAAGAGTCTGACATTGTAGTGTAATTTCTGGACCAGGCTGGTGGAGAGTCCTGGAGCCAAAGCTGCCTTTCGGCAGCGGAGCCCCAAATCTTGCAGGAAGGGACCCACTTTAGTTTCCCAGGTCATTGACTGGGAGATGCCCTAGGGGAGGTGTGGCCCAAGACAAACCCAATGGTGGACTTCGAGGAAGCACCTGAGGCCAAAAGTCAATCTTATTTTCACAGTGGGAGGTCTCAGTGGCACATTCTCGTTGCCTCGCCTCCTTAGTTCTCTTTGAAAGTCCTCTAACTGAGCTCTGCAACATCTTCTGAATGAGCTTATTTTAGTGGGTTGGTGTTTTAAACAGATGACCGTTTCTACAAGAATCTCAGCAGTCTTAAGATGCAGCTGGCAGAGGCAGGAATCTCAGCAGAGGAGTGAGTGAGAGGACAGAGGAGGAATCTCACAAAAAAAAAAATAGAGATGTAGCTGGGCATTGGGAAGTTGGCTCAGAATAATTTTTAAAAAAGAAACAAACCCCAAAACTTACAAAGTATCTGGGCTTCCTTAATGCATTAGTATAAAATTTATCCCTTTCTGCTCATGACAATGAGCAATGTAAGTTTTCTTTTAAAAATAACCTTTACCGAGTGCTGATTGTGTGCCAGACATTGGGTTTAATACACCACATATTCAGGTCCAATACCTTTATTCTCATTCTGCAAGTGAGAACGTGGCAGCACAGAAAGGTTATGCGAGTTGTTCCAGCATCTCAGTAGGCGCTGGGTTCTGACTCAGGGCGAATGAAAAACATTCCATTTAATTCAGTGAACACTTATTGAGGACTTCTATGAATACAGTGTTCTGAAGGACACAATGTTGATAAGCCATGTTCTCATCAAAAAACTTGCATGCTTCTCTCCAGAAGTGTATCATCATCTTCATATTCCTCATGACTAGAGGGGTGAGGGGCAAGTTGGACCTTAGAGACCAGATAAAATATTGTCTGAAATTAAAGAGAGTCTTAACTAAACAGCAAAGTGTGTGTCCCTTAAATAAGAGGGATCAAAGCCACCAGATGAGGAATTGGAAGTATTTTTGGCCCAATACTGGATTGCTTTAAGCTTTTTTCATCACACATGCCAAAGATGAATTATAATGACCAAGGAAGTCCTTTTGGCTTTTGAAAAGGGCTGATTTATATTATAAAACAAACTTTTGAATATAATTCTGCAAGACCTTATGTGCAGTAAGTTACATGTCTCTAATTTGTATCAATCAAATTTGGAATTCTTACAAAGTGGTATTCAGAGTAGTCATAGAAGATATGTTAGGCCTCCATGGAACTTTTTATCCTATTATATAACATTGTGGGTTTTTTTTTTTTTTTTATGAGACACTTACTTTAATTTGCCTTCACCTTTACTATTTTCTCAGAGCTGGGTTACTCATTCTGATGTCAAAGATTATTTAAAAATTAGATACAGAATTCATAGAAAGTCATAAAATTGTGTCTAACCATGAAAAAGAATTGTTGATGAGCAAATATTTCCAAGTTGACGCAGCGTGGATATTCAGGGAACTTGCTTTGCACAGCTGTTACCTGCCCTCCTATAAATTCTCTTAAAAGGGAGTAATTCCTTAGTCACAAACCTAGTTCCTCCATCTCCTCCCCCTTCTGCCTTGGAACACAATAAGGCATTCCTAAGCTGAGCATCTTGTGGGGTCCATAAGTAAAGATTCAGCTTGTGCACATGAACCCATCTGGTCTTCTCTCAGGCTTGATGGTAGATTTATCACCTCACCTATCAAAAAGTCAAAATTCTGTTTCCCATTCATCCTAATAACACAGCAGGAGTTTCCTGAAGGGAGTGCTGACAAGCCTAATTGTTCACAGCTGGAGGAGAGTGCAGGGTTGGCTCCAGCCATGAGATTTTTAACCCTCTCCTTCCCTGTCACCCTCTTGACTTTAAGAATGGGAATTGGGCTCCATGGATCTGTAACAGAGATATTGAGATTTTCAGGATGGTGAAGATCTGGCAAGACTTGTGAAATGTTGACTTGGATTTGAATGATACAGTAAATGATTACTATCTGAGGCCTGTAAGCATGCAGGTACTGAAGTACCACTGTGTTTTGGGGAATCAATCAGATAAGATACAGGAGCAGCTGAAGAACGAAAGTCCCTTCTTGCTGTTCTGTGAATTTTTTTTTATAACTTAGAAACATGAGAGCAATGGGGACACTTTATTTGTAAACACCTCCAGAGCTGACATGGTGGGATACACATACTAGGTGTGATGGTTAATTTATGTGTTGTAGGGGTGAAGGTCAAGCGTCCCCTCTGCCCACTGAAGGTTTGCGGGAATGAACTCACAAGTGTCAGAAGAATAGGAGAAAAAGGCAAACAAAATTTTATTAATGTGCATGGGGAAACAAAAGGTCACAGGGGAATGATTACCTGATAACCCAGTGAAGTCCAGATGCTTATATACCTTTCTTTATAGGGAAAAGGGACATGGGAGAATGGGGCAGTATGAGGAGTATTAAGTGGTTTTTAAGGGGAATGAATGGGCCTAATGATCAGTGGTTAGTAAATGATTCTTTGGAAATTGAATGATCCTGGGAGAGGGCAACAGCTCCTGACAAAATCCATGCTTGTGTGGTGACATTCTTGAGTCATCTTCCCTGTGATATGAGTTTAGTTAACGAAAATTCAGGGAGGAGACCATACGTAACTCTTTTCTTTTTTGGCAGGTCCAGTCTTTAGGCAGATAAAGGAATATCAGAGTAAAGCTTCTTCCAGTACTTGCTGATTTCCAGGGGCCTTTAATTAAAAATAATTTGCATACCAGAGTGCCATATTTTGGGGTGACACTTCCTGAACTCCTTCTTTCTCAACGTGGCTGGGCCACAAGGTGCCAGGATATTTGGTCAAACATTATTTTGGCTGTTTCTGTGAGGGTGTTTTTTTTTTTTTTTAAATGAGATTAACTCTTAAATCAGTGAATTTTGAGTAAAGCAGATTTTCCTTGGCAATGTGGGTGAGACTCATCTAATCAGTTGAAGACCTGAATAGACAAAAAGACTGGCCTCCCCTGAGCAAGAAAGAATTCTCCAGCACCACTGTCTTTGGACTTCATTTGCAAAATTGGCTCATCTGGCCTTTAGACTCGAACTGGGACATTGGCTCTCGTGGGTCTGGAGCATGCCAGCCTTTGGACTGGATCTGTAGCATCAGCTCTCTAGGAAAGCCATGTAGAGTTTGGACTTGCCGGCCTCCATAATCATGTGAACCAATTTCTTATAAAAAATCTCTTTCTGTATATTCAGATGTGTTCTTTTCGTTCTGTTTCTCTGGAGAACCCTGACTAGAAACTAGGTCGTGTGTAAAGTAGTTACTTTAGACACTGTACCTGTTAAATATCAGAGAAGGCCTTATGATCCCCAATCACTGACATCATCCTCACTTTCAGAGTTGTGAGAAGGTACCACGGTAGACACTGGGAATGCAGAAAGAGGCTAAGAGTGTAACTGAGGCAAGCAGAACATGTTCATAGAAAGGCAAAAGACATTCAAGGTAGGCAAAGTGACTGGGGGAAGAAGTGGAATTCAACTAGTATGTAGTATGTAGTAGAACCTGTATTCAGACCGGGTCTACATGACTGTGTCCTTGGTTGCTTTCATTTCTTCATTCACTTGACAAATACGTATTGAGAACCTACCATATTCCAGGCACTACTGAAAGTTCTGAGAACAAATTGGTAAGCTATGCTAGCAAAGTCTCCTGCTCTCATGGAACTTATAATTCTAGTTCTTACAGTGAATGAAGATGATTGCCATGAAAACTTAAAGTACACTTTTGTAGGCTTTCATGGTTTTCAAAACCTTTTATATCCTCTCATATCAGTTTTCTTTAAATTAGAATATTTCTTCTATATAATAATAATTAGTTGTTTTAAGTCACTTAAGTTTTATTCTAATGAAAATTATAAATAAGGAAATGAAAAAATTAAACATGTGAAAGTAAATACTGTTAATTTGCACAAACTACCTTCTCCATATATTAGGGTTTTTTCTTCTTTTTATTATCTGATTCTACCCCAATAAACTTAAATATGTGATGTAACATATTAATGGTCCTAGGAAAACAGCACATTTATTTCTTAAACTTTAAAAATTAAAACCATAGGTAGATAAAAGGGTAATAAACCTTCATTTTTTAAACTTTTTAATTAGCAAAGAAAACAAGCAAAAATTGTAGACTTTAACATTGATGATTTATTGATTCTTAGGTTTTTTTAAATCTTCTATGCCAGTGTATAATACCGTATTTGAACTGTGTAAATTGGGATGCAGTGGTTACATGCTCGTCTTTGACAAAAATGAGGCAGAAGCTCTACAAGAAATTTAGTACCCACTTTACTTTCTTTTAGTTTCCTGGAAAATATACTTTGTGGGAAGGTTCCAGATCATGCATGAATAGTGACATAGTACAGTGTAATTGGGAGGAGGGGATTAACAACGGTGTTGATGAGGGGCCTCAAATCTTTACGGACTAAAACATTTAATTTTCTTGTGAGTTTCTCAGTGTATCATTAAAAATTAATATGAAAATAGGTAGTAAATATATCACAATATCAGTAAGGTTCTTAGTTCAAAGGTTGGTATAGTTGGGATTAACAGTTTTTGAGTTCTTGTCACATTCAAAAGTTAGGCTTCCAAAGCTGTTGGTCTTCTTTTCTGTTTATCCTCACTTTTGAAACATTTGATAATACATTGCTCTTTTATCTCCCTGTCTCCCCAATTAAAGCAGTAGTATCCAGTCCTCATGAAAACCACAGTGACTCAGAGCCAGAAGTGTGTAGCTGGCTGTAATCTCTCCCCAAACACAGACTAATACAGGTGTCGAAGAATGAGATAAATAGTGCTTCTGATACTGAAGGCTATGATAAAATATCAAGATACAGAGCAAAATTTCTTTTTATATTGTTTCACAGTTAATTAAAATCCTTTATTCTTGTCCAAGATGTATTCAAATATAACTCCTTTAGACAAACACCACTGGAAAGTAATAGAAATCATGGAAAATAACTGCTATCAATCAAGGGAAAAAAATCTGGAAAAAATCTGAAAGCATGGGAGTGTAATAGACAGCTGGCTTATGCTTCAGTGAACTGTATTTATTTCAATCATGGAAAAGGTTGCTTCCTCTTTTTCCAATAGCCCAGACTCATATCCATCACAAAATCTGTTTTCATAATTGAGGTTGAAGACATAGGTTAAAAAAAAAAAAGTATTTTCCCAGTCAAAAGTAAAATGATAAAGGGCTAAGCTGCTTTATTTTGATATGGATATTGTCAAGTTCTCTAAAACATTTACAAATGTTACAAATTTACAAACATTTAACTTTTAGGTTGTATAATGTAGTGGATTAAGTAGTGCCTCCACCCCACCAAAAAAAAAAAAAGATCTACCTCAAAATCCCTAGAATCTGTGAATTTGTCCTTACTTGGAAAAAGGGTCTTTGCAGATTTAATTAAGGCTCTTGAGATGAGATCATCATAGATTATCCCATTGGACCCTAAATACAATTAAGAGTATTCTTATAAGAGACAGAAGAGTAGAAGGCCAAGAAGAAGGCAGTGTGGCAACAGAGGCAGAGATTGGAGTGATGTGGCCACAAACCAAGGACGCTAAGGAACATGGTGACAACCAGAAGCTGGAAGAGGTACGGAAGGATTCTTTCCTGGGGCCTTCGGAGGGAGCATGGCCCTGCCGATGAGTGGGACTTCTGGCCTACAGAAGTGCAAGAAAATGCTGTGTTTCGAAGCCACCTAGTTTGTGGCAGTTTGTTACAGCAGCCACAGGAAACTAATATAGTCAGCCGTCCATATCCACAGGTACTCTGGATATTGGGGAGAAAATACAAATAAAAAACAATACAGTGTAACAATTATGTACATAGCATCACGTTGTATTAGGTTTTATAAGTCATCTAACAATGATTTAAAGTATACAGGAGGATGAGCATAAGTTATGTGCAAATACTATGCCATTTTATATAAGGGACTTGAGCATCCCTGAATTTTGGTGCCCCTGGGGGTCCTGGAATGAATCCTCTACAGATACTGAGGAATGACTGTAAATGTAGGGTCCAACAAAGATTCACTGAGTAACAATGAGATGTTAGTTGTGATGTAGGTCATTGAAGAGATTACTTCTGCCGAAAGCTTATACAAGTGTAGTGAGTCAGAAATGAAGACAGATCATTACAGTACACATGAAAAAAGGTCTGTTAACAAAGTATATAGATATCTGTATAAAAAATGGGAGCATGGAAAGAAATACCACCATTTTTCTGAGCAAGGCCAATGTTAGTTAAGCTGCAAATAATGCTTGATTTATAAATAAAAGCAGTTATGTAACATAACTTATCTACTACACCTATTAATAAATATATAAAAGAACATATTTAATAACCTAAAGCCTTGAATTTGGTGAATTTTTAAGCTGGTGTATACTACATGAAGGAAACATTTCAGTCTGCTGTATAGATATTAAGAGAACTACAATATAACATCCTACATGCTATAAATCTGCCTGGGCATTTTAATACCTTTTTCAGCCCAGGCTGTCAGATTTTTCTTTCATGAAAAATATCTCTAATTTTACAATGGGATCCACTGAATAGAGACTTGTCATACTTATATTTATCACTAACATATAAAAATAATACTAATAAAGTACTTTGTTTTAAAGCTTTATTGAGGTATGATTTACATACTGTAAAATTTGTCCATTTAAAGTATATAATACAATACAATGTTTTAAAATAAATTTACAGAAGCTAAAGAAGTTGATCTCATAAAGTAGAGAGTAAAATAGTAGTTACTAGAAGCTAGGAAGGGTAGGTGGGAGAGAAAGAGAGGGAAAGGTTAGTTAAAGGATATAGAATTACAGCTAGATAGGAGGCATAAGTTCTAGTGTTCTATCCCACTGTAGAGTGGTGGTGGTTGACGATAACTTATTATATATCAAACAGCTAGAAGAGAGGATTTTGAATGTCCCCAACACAAAAAACACAAAGAAATGATAAGTGTATAAGGTGATGGATGTGCTAATTACCATGATTTGGTCACTACACATTGTATGTGTATTGAAATATCACTATGTACCCCATGAATATGTATAATTACTATATCAATTAAAAATAAAATTAAAGTTAAAAAAATGTATAGAGTTGTACAAACCGGACTACCATCCAGTTTTAGAATATTCCCACCACCCTCCAAAAAGACCCCCTCATGGGCATTTGCAGTCAATTCTTACTATTAATCCCAGCCCCAAGCAGTCACTCATCTGTTTTCTGTCTTTGTAGATTTGACTTTTTCACAATAATAAAACACATACTCTTTTGTGTCAAGCTGCTTTAAGCTATCGTAATGTTTTTGAGCTTTAGCCATGTTATAGCATGTATTAGTACTTCCTTATATTTTTATCGCTGAATAATATTCACTTGTATTTTGTTTATAAATTTTGTGTTTATCTCTTTACCAGTAAGTGGGCATTTGGAGGGTTTTCATTTTGGGCTTTTATGAATAATCCTGCCATATACATTTATATACAAGTATTTGTGTGGACATAGATTTTTATGTTTTGAGGGAGAAGGATAAACAGCTAGGAGGTGAGTTGCTGGATTATATAGTAAATTAATATTTTCCTTTTGGTGACTTCCATTCCAAACTGGCTATACCAGTTGACATGTCTTGGTTCTAGTTACTCCAGTCTTCACCAGCCTATGTCCTCATCTCTTTGATTATGGACATCACAGTGGATGTGACGTGGTTTCTCATTTTCACTAATGACCAATGACATTGGCTGTGTCCTTTGAAGCTTCTCAGGTGGACTTTGGCTTTTAACTCATTTTGTTGGTTCTCCAGACTCGATTGGGTATATTTTTTTCCCTAACCAAGAGTGACATGGAGTATATAATAAGAGAAAAAGCTTACAAGAAAAATTGAGGAGAAAACTGAAATAAAGAAGATGTTGAAGAGAAGAAATGACAATAAAGTGGGTACATGATTATGGGAAAAGGAGGAGAAGGAAGTTGTTAAAAAGAATACATTGTATTGTTTGGAAAGCCAAATCATATCCTTTTAATGATGTCAATGGGGATTAAGAAGACACGAGCATGTTGAAAACAGTGGTGACCATTTGAACACTGTGGAGAGTAATGACAATGTATAGTGAGGTCATTAATTTACATCAGAATGTATCGTGAACTGAGAATAGTTTTGAGTTGTTAATTACACTTGTCTAATCTCTACAAAAAGGGAACATTCTCACCCATTAATAGCTTTTTTTGTTAATTTGTTAAGGTCTTCTATTATGCCCTCTCCTTTACTGATGGGCTGCCCGCTGGACACAGTAGTAGGCCCATGAGAGCCTCCTAGTTGACTTGGGAGAATCCTGAATGTCCTGTTTTTCCTTCCTTCTAACACATTTCCATTTCAAAGTGAGCCCCACTCACTTTGCCCTTTCTCTGACTCTGTCGCCTTCATCTCGGAGTTCAGTACATCATTTTGGAAAGTAGTTTTGTTTCTCTTCTTTTGCTTTAGGGTACATGAATTGTTACCACATAACTTCATCATCATGTCTTATGAAAGAAACATCCTGAGATATTTCTCCTGTATATGCTACCATCTGGGTGATGGAGAATTGTTTCCTAAGTTTTGGCTTCAGGTGATGGTCAGTTTGAGAGTCACTATAAAGAATCCAAACCTTAGGGTTTTCATCTTAGTTATTCAATCCTGATCCTGAGAGGTAACAAAGATTTTCCCAAAAGGTGGTAAAATAAGATGTATATTCACATTTGAAGAACTTTTGGAACTCCAAGGTAGGAAAACACATATTCTTCAGTGTTTAATTCTTTTGACCACCAAATTAACATGTGTGTGTATATGAGCTGTGAGGATCAAGTGCTGTGACTGTCGTTAACGAATAGACCAGAGCTTCCACGTAAAAATATGTGTTACATCTTTTGAAATGAATGATCTTGTCTATAAACATATTGCATCTATTGTGCAATTCCTCAATGCTGTTTAGGAACTCGTATTGTGGAATTTCCATCAGTGCCAGTTTATGAACCAAACAAAAAAACTGATCTCATTACTTTATCGTCACACTTCATATAGAAAGTGCTAAAGCAATATGCCTTAGTAATTGAGATTATAAATAAATTGAGATTTCTATCTCATATATTGCCTAGTGCTCGGTTTAGCCCGTTTTGCGATTCAAATAGCATGTTTTCCTTCCATCTCATCTCATAAGAAAAGCAATGTGTTTAAAACAAAGAATGCGCTGATTGCAGCAGTTCCTTCCTGAGTCCATTACTCTATTTCATTGAATTTACTACCAAGCCCTTTTACCACATTGTACAAAAAATTCTCCAAGAGGCTCTAGGATGAGTCAGTTTTTATTATGATGATAGTTACTTTAGCAAATTATGTTACGGGCGGGATCGGTTTCAAAAGATATTTGAACTACGTTCCATTTATTCCATTATCTGATTGGAATACCAAAGCGTGTCAACGGGGATAGATGCAGGTGTGGACATGGCTGTTGGGAGTGCAGTCTTGCTCAAATTAAAGGGGTTCGTTAAACATGCAGGGATCTACCCCATAATAATCAACATTTTCAAGAACTCACAGTTGTTACAACACAGAGAGATGTAAAGATTTAAGCAGCTTAATCCCACTTACTGTGACAATTAATGAATAGTTTCTAGAGGAGTAGAATCCTTCACAGAGTACAAAAGAGGGAAAATTACAGGAACACAGAAGGGAGTACATTACGCGTTCGTTCATTATAACAATCCTGGGAGGCAATTATTAATTTTAAAACATCTAGACTTGCATCATAAATTTAAGTTCTGAATGTTAAGAGAAGTATTATATTAAATACTAAAAATCTCTGTGCCTCAATTTTCATGTCTGTGTGCCTTATAAAAGTTGTAAAAGTTAGAGAGAGTGAAATTCAGACTCCAGAGCCAGCCATATTGTAGATATTTACTCGAAAAAGGTTATATTTGGTAGGATTTAGGTTCAGCTGCTATGTTAAAACAAAACAAGGCAAAAACAGTGGATTAAGCAAGATGGCTTATTTTTCTCTTATTTAAATGCAGTCTGAAGGTACACACTCTAGGAGTATGATGGCTCCAAAAAATTGTCTAGTTCTCTGTCAAATTTCTGCCCTTTCTCTTCAGCCACCCCTAGGTCATTGCCCTCATCCTTATGGTCTACAGTAGTTGATAGTGCTCTGGTAATTCCATCCACGTTCAATGGTATAGGATTGAGGTAGGTCACAATAAGGTTCTTCTCCACCCTTCAAGAAGACTTCTAGGTAGGCCCACCTGACATTTTTGCTTATATCTCATTGGTCACACAAAGCCACCATAGAAGATGGGAAATGTGACTCTTTTAGTTGGTCAGCAGTGAGTCCAGCTTAACGTTGGGCCCTGTTATTAAGAAAGAGGTGAAGGAGGGAGGGGTTGGGGTTGGATACAGGAGGGAAGGCAAGCTCTGTCATAAAATAACAGCTTTTATTATTATTATTATTTTTTTACTTAATCAAGTGCTCAGTCAAGTCATAGAATCTTAGGTTCCTAATCTATGATGTGGGGACAATCCTAACCTCAAAGGGTCGTTGTGAGTAAATAATAAAAGAGAGAATGCATGTAAAGCACAGATAGGCAGCTGCTGTGTCCCATAACTCAGGCAGTGAGCTTTGCATAGCCCCTGATGGAAGTTTCCTGACTTTGAGAGACACCTGAGCAGGCACCTGAGACTTGGCTGGTCAGATGGAGGAGGGCCTGCCCCCCACAGGGATGCCCGGTGGTGGCAGAAATAGCACTAGAGGACTGACATTTGGTGGGACTCTTCTATAATGGGGACCAGATATCTAGTAACTGCCTTTTTGTGGGGTTGCATAAGACCCAAATTTCTTGATAGAATCAGAATGGGAGAAAAGTTGTTTCAAGAATACGATAATGAGCCTTCCCACCAATTGTTCTAATTTAATTTGAGAAATAAAATATGAGTCATTCCTTAGTCTTTGAGATGTTTAGAGAGGAGGGAAGGGGTCTGAGAATTTTACGAATTTGCTGGTTAGCCCTGAGTGGCCTAGGAAAAGTATTAAACATCCTCGAATAACTCAGTCCCTTCTGCACAATGCTGAGAGTTGTTCATGCCATAGTAAGCCCCGTCACAAACCAGCACCTGCAATCTAGGGTATGTTGCCTGTTGGACTGTGTGTTCTTTTAAATGATTTGGACATGATACCCCTTTCCCCCACTCAATGTTTCAGTGTGTGTTTTCTGAAAGCAAGGTAATTTGGATTGAATAGTCTTCCCCCAAAAGTTGTGTTGAAGCCCTAATGTCCCACGTGACTGTATTTGCAGTAGAGCTTTAAGGAAGTAATTCATGTTAAATGAGGTCATAAGGATAGGTCATAGTGCATTATGGAATGCACTATGACTGGTGTCTTTATAAGAAGAGGAAGAGACACCAGAGCTCTTTCTCTTACCACACACGTGTGTGCACAGAATAAAGAACAGGTGAGGACACAGCGACAAGAATGGCTGTCTGCAAGTCAGGAAGAGAGCTCTCACCAGACACCAACCCTACTGGCACCTCCAAAACTGTGAGAAAATAAATTTGTGTAATTTAAGCCACTCAGCCTGTGGTTATTTTTTATGGTAGCCCCAGATGATTGATACATAAGGGCATTTTTTTTTCATAACTATACGACAACTATCAAAATCAGTCAGTTAACATTGAAACGATACTACAGATCTAATTTAAATTTTGTCAGTTGTCCTAATAACGTCATTTACAGCAAAAGATTATGTGTTCCATTCACTTACGATGTCTCTTAGTCTTATTTATCTGCATGAGTTTATTAATCTTTCTTTCTTTTTAAGGCATTGGGACTTGCTATAAGCACAAGGTCAGTTATTCTGCAAAATGTTGTTCAGTTGGGTTTGTCTGATTGGTTGCTCATGATTAGATTCAGGTTATTCCTTTTTGGCAGGAATACAATCAGAAGTATGTTATGTTCTTCTCAGTGCATTGTATCAGGAGGTACATGATGTCAGTGTGTCCCATACGGATGATAGCTTTGATCATTTAATTAAGGTGCTATCTACCAATTTTCTCTTTATAATTAATAAATGTATTGTGGGGATATGGGGTATATAGCATATTGAGACTACAGGTAGGCTTCCACTCACTAGTTTTAGAATCTTCTGTTTTCTTAACTTATTACCATTATGATTGTCAAATGGTGATTTTATAATTTCAACATTACTTGTACATATATATTTTTTGGCTTTTTACTATAAGGAGAAGCATTCCCTTCTCCTCCATTTATTCATTTATTTATTTATAACACATTAGACCCATCTATATTAAAATATTCTGTAATCCATATTTTGGTTCTGATAATACCACGTAAACTCTCCCAGTTTGGTGATAATATATTCATTTGTGTCATGTGATACAGCAATAAAACAAAAAACCTTCAATTAATTTATTTAGAGATGATATTGGTATAACTGAAATGGATTTTGTGGATGGTGAAAAGTGAGCAATCAAAGATGATTGTCTGACTTCTAGGTTGAGTGCAATGGAGAATATGAGAGGAGGAAATGTAGAGAGGAAGGTGCTGAGTTGAAATTGAGCAAAGCTCAATCCAGGGGAAGATGGTTCGATGTGTGAAACAGAAGCTCAGGGCTGGTGTCTGGGCAGGAGACAGGTTGAGGGCAGCGTGTGCTGGAGTGGGCTCCTGCTGTCATCTCTTCCCAACTCCATCTTCAGTGACGTCATGTAGGTAGCTTGAAATCAGCCATGGAGAGAGTATTTACACCACAGAAATCAGCAGATGATACAAACCAATCTTTCTCTGTTCCTCCTCATTTTCCCACCTGAGCCAGTTTACCTGCACACTGCGCTTTGAGATGCATTGGCTTGTGCTATGTGACAGTTAAAATCCTGAAAGTGAGTGAGATCACTTAGACATAGTATTTAATTTGAGAATAAAGCTGTGTAAATAAAAGAAATCTGGGAATGGCAATATTAGGGTGGGTGGAAGAAGAAAAGCCACAGAGAAGTTTTAGAAAGGATTGCAGAAAGGTTTCAAGGGAATCAGAGGTGAAGGTAGAGATGTCCAAGAAAGGTGGTTTGATGAACAATGTCACGTGTGGCCAAATGTCCAGTTAGCTAGACTAAATGTGGGTTAGGGTACCAGATTGCTTGGCAATCTTACTAAAAGTTTTCGTTTAGTGAGCAGATGTGAATTGGGTTCAGTGGAAATTCAATAACTACTGAGTGGTGAGTGGATAATAATGAAGTTTTAGTGCCAGGAAAAGTGGCTATCTCAGACTCACCTTTTTTTTTTGTTTTTTTTTAACAGTCCTACTGTAAAATATAATCTATAGTTTTAGACCATAGTAAACATGAGTGAAAGGGTAGTTTACCTTCTGTAGGCACCTTAGCCTAATTTGCTTTTAAAGTAGGGAACCTATCTTGAAAAATTTGAATTTGCTATGTTTTAATCTTGGTATTGTGGATCTTTGTCAGTTTTTCCAGAATATATAGCATAATGCATAAAAAACAATTATCAGTAAATAATATACTCACTTTCTTAGCTTTTCAATAATATTACTTGCTATATTGCAAACCAAAAACTATTTTTCTGGCTGACAGTTATATTTTTAGTAGGAAATAATGCCTCTTAAAAGAGTACTTTGCTTTCTTAAATTCAGTAGTCAGGTTTGTGTAATTTCTTTGAGAGCCATAGGGATATAGAATGGGATATTGTTCCTTGATTTATTGTTTTTTTTAAACTAATGTTAATTTAGGTAGCAAAGCAAAAATGAATCTTTAAGCACAGAATTTTTTCATATATTGCACTTAGTTTATTGATTATTCTGTTCCTTCCTAGAAAATGTTTTCCTTTTAGACATAAATTTGGAAACAAAAGATACTATACTATTGCATTTGAACAAAAAAATGTGAAAAATTACGTAAAAATAAATAAGGTAGGTTTTTAATCTGAGATCTAGACTGGTTTGTACTGTGCCTAGGAATTTGTTTTCCTAATCTTTGTGCCAACAATATAGCACTGGTTGATTTATTTTGTTGTTGCTGATTGATAGTACTTGATATCTAGTTAGGAGTATCTTTCCTTAGAGGTGAACTAAATGTTATTTACACTGTGAATGCATTTTAGCTGTAAAAATAAAAATGTGTGTTGGAAAGATAGGATCTTATCACCCTATGTCCAATTAATCTTTTTAAAAAGTAGTTTCTTAAGTTTGCAATAGAAAGCACTGTTTGTAATAGAAAGAAAACAAAAGTTCTTAGAGTTTTATTAAAAATAGCATAGCACATCTGGACAAGAAGGCACATAATACCACATTTTCTACTTAAACACTGACTTGGAAAAAACTCTCCATGTTCACTATAATTAGTCATTTATAGTAACAGTGTTAGAAAATAATAATCATAGCCAACTATGTATGTTGGGGTGGAGGGTATCCCTTGCCTTGTGCTAAGTGTTTTCATTGTATTTTCTTATTTAATCCTCACTATGATTTCCAACTCATAACTAATACAGTAGTAATGGAGTCAGTGTTTCGATCTAGTTCTATCTGACTCTAGAACCAGAGATCTTATACAGCATCACATACCAGGGTCTGATCAGTATATTTGCAGAAGAGTGGGAAAGAGGATCAAAAAATAGAAATAAAATGAAACCAAAAACACCATTTTTCAGTGATCCTCGTTCTGACATTTCTTAACATTGGGAAATGATGCCAAGATACAATAGTGATAAAAAAAATTAGGAAATGAATCAGATGTGAACCTCTTAAAAGCAATTTAGTACTGTGCTAATTTAGGATTAAAAAGTAAGGGAAAGCCATTTTTTGCTCTTGTTAAAATTGTCATCTTTGAATGTGATATGTATAGTCAAATGAGAGAAACTAAATATATTTCCTCTGATACGAGAAAATCTTTCTGAACTTATTTACTATTAGTTTGGCTCAAGCTGTTAGGAGTTCACAAACATTTGAGGTTCAAATATTCTTTTTGGCTTTCTCTCTAACTAGTTCTCAATAAAACTGCTCTGGAAATCCCTTGTTTTATCCAGAGAAAGAGTAAACATGGAAAATTAATTGGTTTTTATTTGTTAACTGTCTGTCCCACCAACAGTGCTTTTTCCATATCGAAAGTGATAAGAAGTAGATTATTATTTTCAGTGTAGCTATAAGTTGCTCTGTTAGTGAAGACATTTCAACTCTTTAATAATTAGGAGAGGCTGTTTGCAAGCTTTGCTTCTTGGAAGTATGTTACATTCTTTTTGTTTCTCTTCTTGTGTTGGATTTTCTGCTTTTTGTGAACATTTGAATTGTCTAAAAGTTACATTTAGCAGCACTTCACAGAAATACCCTGGCAAGAGAGACTATGATTTAGTGTTTATTTATGTTACACACAATTACGCACAGGTGCCTAGTGTACATACACACACACACACATACACACACATAAAAGCATATTTAGCTATTGGAGCTTATGTGGAGTTTTTATGAGTATTATATACTTCAAGTTCAGATGTTTGAGGATTTTCTTTAAGTAACTTCTTTGGGTTAAAATAATACTATTTATTCCAATTCAACAGATCTTCTTTCTTTTACTTTTTGGGATCCTACATTAAGTTTCTGGATGCTTCTTTGGGAAGAGTGATGTAAGTGAATTTGACTTTGCTTTTTAAAAGTCAAAGTTTCTTTATTTTCCTTTTATGTTATCATATTATGGGGGTACAAATATTGTTAGGGTTACATATATTGCCCCTGCTATTGCTCCTCTCCCCACCCCCTGAGCCAGAATATCAAGTGTGTCCAACCCCCAGGTGGTGTGCACAGCACCTATTATTTAAGTATATATCCTTCCCCTAAAAGTCAAAGTTTCTACTCATTTCATTTTCAAACCCTTTGGGCCTCTAAGTGATTGAATCCCAAAGCTGGTATTGTATGTTAAAGGAATGAAGCCAGGAGTTCAGGTAATCCAATTGCTGACAACAGTAACCAAATCCAGTTTATGCTAAACTCCCTTTCAAAATAAGGTAACTGCAAATGCTGAATCTATAAGTTTTAATATCTGTTAATGCTTTGAGTTTAGTGTCCTTAAATAATGAGGCAGCTTGGCACAGGGAGAAAGACATAGGCTTTAGAATTAGATTAGCTTGATTTTTTTTTTTTAAACTTGTTTATTTTGAAACACTTAGAGATTCATAGGAAAATGTCAAAATGGTACAGAGAGATTTTCTCTACCCTTCATCCAGTTGCTCCCAGTGATTACAGTGTACATAACTATAGTACGATATCAAAACCAGGAAATTGACGTAAGTGCAATATATGTGTGTAGTTCTATGCCATTTTATCTCATCTGTAGATTCATGTGAGCCACACCCCATTGAAGATACAGAACCTGACAAGGTGCGGTGGCTCACACCTGTAATTCCAGCACTTTGGGAGGCCAAAGCCAGAAGGATTGTTTGAGCCAGGAGTTGGAGACCAGCCTGGGAAACCATAGCAGGATCTCAGCTTTACAAAACATTTTTAAAAAATCAGCTGCATGTGGTGGTGCTCACCAGTAGTCCCAGCTATTTGGGAGGTCAAGGTTGGAAGATGAGTTGAGCCCAGAAGTTTGAGGTTGCAGTGAGCTACAGTGATGCCGCTGCATTCTAACTTGGGCAACAGAGTGAGACCCTGTTTCCAAAAAAAGATGCGGGACTATTCTACCAACACAAAGATCTCCCTTATGCTGTCTCTATGGAGTTATACCCACCCTATACCTCACCACCACCCCAAATGCTAGCAACTACTAATCTGGTTTCCATCTCTATACTTTTGTCATTTTGAGAATGTGATATAAATGGCATCATACAGTATGTGGCCTTTGAGATTGGCTTTTTTCCACTATAATGTCTCTAAATTCATCCATGTTGTTCATGTATCTATAGTATTTTTCTTTTTATTGCCATGTTGTATTACATAGCATGAATATACTATAGTTTGTTTAATCATTCACCTATTGAGAGACATTTTTGTTTTTTCAGTTTTGAGTTATTACAGATAAAGCTGCTAAGAACATTCATGTACAGGCTTTTGTGTGGACATAAACTTTCATTTCTCTGGGATAAATACCCAGGAATGTAATTTCTGGGTTGTATGGTAAGTGTAGGTTTAGCCTTTTAAGAGACTGCCAACGTGCTTTCCAGAGTGACCATATCATTTTGTATTCTCTCCAGTAATGTAGAAGGGGTCTTGTTTCTCTGGGCCTGCCCTGTATTTGGTATTGCCACTACTTTTTTATTTTAGCTGTTCTAGTAGATGCATAGTGCTATCAGTGTTACCTCATTTTGTGGTCTTATTTTTATTTCCCTAGTGGCTAGAGACATTCAACATCTTTTCACAAGTTTGTTGGCTTTCCATATGTATTATACAGTAAAATGCCACTTCATGTCTTTTTCCCATTTTCTAATTGGATTGCCTGAGGTTTTTTTTTAACTATTGAGTTTTGAGAGCTCTCAATATATTATAAATACTAATCCTTTATCAAAGAACTATCCCAATTTAAAAAAAACCAGTATATTTAATGAAAATTTCAAATGTGTGCAAAGTTAGGGAAAAAAACCAGTGTAATGAGCCTTCCTGTGCCCATCTTTCACCTTCAACAATTTCTAGCCCCTTGTTTACCCCTATTTTGCAGCAAATCCTAGACATCATACCATTTCATGAATACACATTTCACTACGACTGTAAAATATAATGACTCTTAAATCGTAATGGTGCTGTCATAGTTAAAAGAATTAACACTATTTCTCAGTATCATTAATTAGCCCATTAGTCATTAGCCATTACATTTCCCCTTGCTGCTTTTTCATTTTTTTTCTTCACTTTTTTATTCGGGAGCAAATACAAATAATGTCTGTGCATTGTAATTAGTTGACGTACCTCTGAGGTTCTTGTTACTCCATAGATTCTCCCTTCCTATCCCACCCTTTTTTCCTATTTTTTTGCTTTTGCTTTTTTGGCCTTTTTCTTTCTAGTCCTTTGACATTTCCCACAGTCTGCATTCTGCTTAGTGTCGTGGCCCGTTTACAGGACGGAGGATGAACACAGAACACAAAACACAAATGCGCAGAACACAAAGAAAAATGCGAACACACATACAAACGGTTGACTCGAGTAATGATACACCAGGTCCGTTTTATTTTTATACTCTAAAAGATTAAAGTTAGTTCTTTGTACATAACTACTCAGGTGTGGCAGCGATAGCCATAAATTCCGGAATGCGTAGCCTTAGGGAAGCAGATATCCCCTGACTCAGAATTTCAAGGTGGTTGCTCTAGGCACTAGGCACAGATAAAGGACCAAGGTTAGCAAGGGTGGGCAAGGTGAGCCACAGGGGGCATTTCTCATCCCCAGCTTCTCTTAGGGTGACCCCCTAAGATCTTCGGCTGAACCCCGGCGGCTGTGCCTGGCTTAGGTCACCCCTCCCTTGAGGGGTCTTACCCGTCATTGACTAACCAGCCATCTTATGGGGTGTACGAAGCAATCACAGGAACAATATGTTTATTGTGTGGCCTCCAGACCCCCAATGCTGTGGGGTGGGGTAGCTCTTGCTTACTTACAACTCAGGTCCTTTGTTATGCCTCTAGACAACATCCTTATTTATCACAAGGACCTTGTCCGGAACAGATTACTTTCAAACACTCTGGGCAGAACATGTACATTACTCACTAACTTTAATTCTTAAACTAGGAAAATATATGTCAGTCCCCTACAGCTTAGTGTGTCCCCGTGATGTCAGATGTGTTCTTTGATCCACTGCATTTCCCATAATTTGATGTCATTGGAGAGGTTTGATTACGTTCCAGTTTTCTATTTTTGGCATGAATACCTCATAGATGGTGTTGTATACTTCCAGGAGGAAGTGAATTATTCTGGTTGTTTCTCTCTCTGTGAGTCGCCATATACCCAGTTTCATGACTTCAGTAGAGGTTGAACAGTTGTGCAATTGTAATTCTATCATTCTCTCTTCATTTATTAGCTAGAATGTCTATCAAGAGAAACATTTTCTCATGAGATATTTGGTTGCCCTGGAAGAGTATAGGACAAATGCTTGATTCTTTCATTTTATTTGCCTGTTTTGTTTTTATCAATGTTCAAATGTCCATCTTTGGTCAGTGAGAACTTTCTTCAGGTTGGCCCCTAACCTGAAGGCACATCTTTTGATGTGCCTTCAGTTGTCTTCCTCAGTATTCCAGATATTTCATAGTCATCGTATTTATTTTCTACCCCCGACTTAGAAACAGCCATCTGTTCAAGAGCTTTTGGTTCTTCTTATTCGGAAATGATTTTAGGACCCAAATTAGGGTATTGTACCGCTCGTTGCTACTGGATAGTTCACTGTTTCTGGGGCCTTTCAGTGGAGAGTTCTATCAAAATCAATTATTGTCCTTTTTCTAGAAGTATTTCATGAGCAGTCAAGCATTTTCAGAATTATTAATGTAAAAATTCAGAACTATAGAAAGTTACAAATACAAACTAAAAGATATATATAATATCAGTATCCAGGGATAATTTCTATTGTTGTTCACAGCTTACGAATCTTTTGTTGTGTGTATATATATATATATATATATATATATA
>VSMD01090995.1:0-63862 GCA_008750895.1 Mirza zaza | reverse complement strand
GACAGAGTCTCACTTTATTGCCCAGGCTAGAGTGAGTGCCGTGGCGTCAGCCTAGCTCACAGCAACCTCAAACTCCTGGGCTCAAGCAATCCTGCTGCCTCAGCCTCCCAAGTAGCTGGGACTACAGGCATGTGCCACCATGCCCGGCTCATTTTTTCTATATATATTAGTTGGCCAATTAATTTCTTTCTATTTATAGTAGAGATGGGGTCTCGCTTTTGCTCAGGCTGGTCTCGAACTCCTGAGCTCAAAGGATCCGCCCACCTCGGCCTCCCAGAGAGCTAGGATTACAGGCGTGAGCCACCGCGCCCGGCCCCAGCCCTGGTTCTGATCAAACTTTATTTACAAAAACAAGCAGCTGACCTATAGACCTTAGTCTGCCAATTTGATTGTGCTTTTTTTTTTTTTTTCCTACGTTGCATGAAAACATTATTGATCTCGATGACTGACTATTTTTGTGCCGCCTTAACTCTTGTGCCTGTGACAAGTGCCTCACCCGCCTCACCCTGCTCCTGCACCCTCCTCCCTCTTCCTCGGGACCCTCAGCCCTGTGACTGGAAGCCTCCCTCCTCGCCTGTTCCCGCACACCCTCCAGGTGCCTTCTTGGCCCTGACACCGTTTTCCTCCTGTCCACGTGCACACAGGGAGCCCCCGGGCCACAGCGTCAGCCCTGCACTTCCCCTCCACGTCCATCATCCAGCAGTCGAGCCCGTACTTCACGCACCCGACCATCCGCTACCACCACCACCACGGGCAGGACTCGCTGAAGGAGTTCGTGCAGTTTGTGTGCTCAGATGGCTCGGGCCAGGCCACCGGACAGGTGAGTCCAGAGGGCCCCAGGAGCCCCACTGCAGCCTCGTCTCAGTGTCCGTCTGTCTGTCTCAGGGCTCACAGGGAGAGGGCCTGAAAGCCAGGGTCCCACCTGGGGCTGGAGAAGCAGGGAGCTGGGAGCACCGAGCGCCTCAATTTTCTGGGTCTGGGGGTGGGGGTCTGTGCACTACGCTGGGGCCTGTCTGTCACGGTCTGGAGAGTGGGGGCAGCGGCTGGGCCCTGTGGCGTAGGCTCCTGCCTTTCCTGTGGGCCTCTTTAGCCCAGCAGGAGCGACCCCATGACCTATCCGGCCCAGGCCTGGGCATCTACTTCCCAGCACCCTTCTGAAAGCTCAGGGCTATAAGGATTGGGTAGATTCTAGACCGTAGTCTCCCAGTCTCAGGACTGTTGACATTTGGGGCTGTTTATTCACTGTCGTGCGAGGCCATCCTTTGCACTGCAGGGAGTTGAGCAGCATCCCTGGCCTCTACCTGCTGAGAGCCAGGGGCCTTCTCCGTGTGCACAGGAGGGAAGATCGTCCCCAGTGAGAGGCACCATGTACAGGGAAGGCCCCAGTCCACAGAGCTGCCATGGAGACTCCTGTTGGCAGGAGTCTTGATGAAGGGTTCCCAGAGCAGTTCTAGTTCTAGAGCGAAGCCTTCTGCCCTCAGCCCTGGGCGATAGACTGGCTCCCTACAGAGCCCTTCGCCATCACCGGCGAGCAGAACCTCAGGGCTGCTCAGGAATTATCCCACGAGGTGCTGGGCCAGAGGTGACCCTTCCGTGGGTGGTGGTCCTCACTCCGTTGCTAGGGGACCACTCCGGGTTGGGACACGGTGGTCTCTAGACCTCTGGGAAGGCTCTGGAGCCTCAGTAGCATTCTGTGCCATGAGAAGCAGCAGCTCCTCTGCACCCAGCTGTTGCAGTGTGAAGCCCACTGCGAGAGCTGCGGCTGGGAATGGCGTTCCAGAAGCCCACGCCAGAGGCTGCCTCAGCCTGCTCTGCGCACAGTGGGCATCTGCTAAGTGCTGGGATGTTGATTTGGGTGGGGCCGTGATTCAGCCTCCTTGGTCCGTCCATAACGGAAGCCAGTCCTCTTCCCTCCCTCCTGCTCGCCCTCCTTCCACTCCTCTCCATGTCTCCTTTCCCCCCTCTTTGCCCTGCGAGGGCTTCTCTTGCTGACTCTGCAGCTCTTAGCACACTCGGCTTCACCCGCCTCTGTGGACAAGCTCTGTCCACTTTTAGGGTCATGGAGGGAAGAGCAGACCTGACCCCTGACAGCCACCATGCTTCCTTCAGAGATGCTGGCAGAGTCCATGGGGAGCTGCTGTTCTATGCCTCGGCCCTCAAAGGACCTGGGGTCTGGAATATGCGGCAGAGAGGCTGGGAGCGCTGCCTTGCCTGCCTTCTCACCTACAGAAGTAGAGGGGGTTTGGAGTCAAAATTCAGCTAGCCTAGGGACCAGGTTAGCACAAGGAGCCAGATCTAACCACAAACCCCTTGAGAAAGTGGGTCGGCCAGGTGCCCAGCTGTCCGGAGGGCTGGGTTCTGAGCCTCCCACTTGGCTTGACTGTTCAAGATTGAGGACTCACTTTGCCTAGAAGGTTCCCTTCTTGAGGCAGCTCTTGCTCCCAGGAGACCATGGACAAAACACTGTAGACAAGAATACAAACAAAGCCGGGCGCGGTGGCTCACGCCTGTAATCCTAGCTCTTTGGGAGGCCGAGGTGGGCGGATCCTTTGAGCTCAGGAGTTCGAAACCAGCCTGAGCAAGAGCGAGACCCCATCTCTACTATAAATAGAAAGAAATTAATTGGCCAACTAATATATATAGAAAAAATGAGCCGGGCATGGTGGCACATGCCTGTAGTCCCAGCTACTTGGGAGGCTGAGGCAGCAGGATTGCTTGAGCCCAGGAGTTTGAGGTTGCTGTGAGCTAGGCTGACGCCACAGCACTCACTCTAGCCTGGGCAATAAAGTGAGACTCTGTCTCAAAAAAAAAAAAAGAATACAAACAGAGCACAGTGGTGGGAGCCTGTGCAGCTACTCAGGAGGCCGAGGCGGGAGGATCGCTTGAGCCTAGAAGCGCCAGGCTGCAGTGAGCTATGATCACGCCACTGCATTCCAGCCTAGGCAACACATGGAAACCCTATCTCTAAAAAAATAAATTAGAAAAGAAAAAAGGATGCAGGCAGCACCTGATTAAGCAGGGAGTGTGGCCTGGCCTGGAAGCAGCCTCTCTGGGTTTCTTCTTGTGGCCTGTCATGCTGAAAAGAGGAGGGGTCTCACCCCCAGCTCTGTGGGGAGGCTTGAGATAGCACCACGCTGGGGAAGAGGCCGATGTGTACCTGCAGAGAAAATCAGTGGCCCCTGCTCTGCAGCTGACCTAGCAGCAGGGCGTGGTGACACCAGCCTGTGCTTGCACTGCAGCCACCGTTAGAGCAGTGCTTCTTAGACTTGGAGAGTGTGAGAGTCACCTGGAGGCCTCGCTAACGCACAGGTGGCTGGGCCTCACCCAGAGCTGCTGATTCAGCAGGTCCAGGGTGGGGCCTGAGAATCTGCATGTCTCCCAAGTTCCACTTTGAGAACCATCGATCTGGAGCCTAGAGCAGACGTCCCCAACCTTTTTGGCACCAGGGACCTGTTTCACAGAAGACAGTTTTTCCACGGGGGTGGGTGGTGGTGGGAGGGTGAGGTGGGGGCCGTGGTGCAGAGCTCGGGCGATGATGCGTGGCCCATTTGCTAACAGGCCACAGGTCGGTAGGAGCCGAGGCTGGGGGTTGGGAACTGCAGGCCTAGAGGATGAAATTTCTAACCTTCTTGAGAACCTGAAGTTACATATCAGCTTGGCAGGAAAATACCTGCATAGAAAAATTTTACAGATGTCTGCAGAAGGATTCCCAGGCACCCCTGTAGCCAATCCTTGGACCCCAGGTCAATGCCGAGGCCCAGAGGAGATGCAAAGGGCAGAAAGAGGATGCCTGGTTAGCTGTGTTTCAGGGAGAGAAAAGAGCCCGGCAAACACGATGAAGCCACAGGGCCCAATGGGAGAAGGTGACTGCGGCTCAGCCTGGACCACCGAATGCTGGAACGGCCAGGCCCACGTCTCCATTTGTAGGATGAAAGCGAGGGTCTATACCAGCTTCTAGGTTCCCTCTAGTTCCTAACTCATGAAGTTTTAAGAACCTGGGAAGCCACAGACCTTGAGATTTTTTTTTTTTTTTGAGACAGTGTCTTACTCTGTTACCCGGACTGGAGTGCCATGGCGTCAGCCTAGCTCACGGCAACCTCAAACTATTGGGCTCAAGCGATCCTTCTGCTTCAGCCTCCCGAGTAGCTGGGACTACAGGCATGTGCCACCATGCCCAGCTAGTTTTTTTCATTTTATTTTTTTTGAGACAGAGTCTCACTCTGTTGCCCAGGCTAGAGTGAGTGCTGTGGTGTCAGCCTAGCTCACAGCAACCTCAAACTCCTGGGCTCAAGCAATCCTACTGCCTCAGCCTCCCGAGTAGCTGGGACTACAGGCATGCGCCACCATGCCCGGCTAATTTTTTCTGTATACATTAGTTGGCCAATTAATTTCTTTCTATTTATAGTAGAGACGGGGTCTCGCTCTTGCTCAGGCTGGTTTCAAACTCCTGACCTTGAGCAATCCACCCACCTCAGCCTCCCAGAGTGCTAGGATTACAGGCGTGAGCCACCGCGCCTGGCCGTTTTTTTTCTATATTTTTAGTTGTCCAGCTAATTTCTTTCTATTTTTAGTAGAGATAGGAGTCTCACTCTTGCTCAGGCTGGTCTTGAACTCCTGAGCTCAAATGATCCTCCTGCCTTGGCCTCCCAGAGTTCTAGGACTACAGGCGTGAGCCACCACGCCCGGCCAAGACCTAGAGATTTTTAAAACCTTGACTTGTACCCCAATCAGAGCTGAGACATCCCAGTCTGGTTGGAAGTTACCTCTAGAAACTGAATGTTGTAAATCAGTGGGTTTCAGTGTCCAGCCATATCAGGCTGGGATTAGCCTTATCGGGTGTGATTAGCAATTCAAATACCCCTGGGGACACAGGCTCTGAAGACCAGAGTGAGGCAGAGGCTGCCCTCCGCGTCCCAGCCCCTCGGGAGAGACTGAGCTCAGGACATCCCGAGAGGAGGAGTGAGGCTGTGACCTCAGACAGGCAGGGGAAATGTTGCTGTTTGGATCTCCATATCACCCCCACACAGCTGGAAACCTCTGCACTCTGGCCTGTGCTATTGCCTGGAAGTGAAGGATCCGTTTCCAAAATGACACCCAGTGCAAAAAAGGTCTCCAGCCCAGGACACAGATGGGGACCGGCACAGCCACTGCTGGCCTTTGTCAGGGGAGTTGGTACCCTCGGAGTGGGCAGGAGCCAGCAAGTGGAAGGGACCATTTAGAGGGCCAGCGTGTCAGACCCGGTGCGGGTCATTAGGGGGAAAGCACGGGCCGGGGGCGGGGGGGAGGAGGAAAGGCCGGAGTACAGAAGGGTGTGGCCCGCCCCGGTCGGCCTGAGCTTCTGTGATTTTAAAGTGCAGCAGCAGGGATGAGTTGCTCCCATGCGGTCAGTGGCACATGGGTGCTGCACGCTCCTGCCAGCTCGCTGGGGAGCCTGTGGGAAGCCAGCCCGCTTCAGAGGTTCCAGCGGTGGCCAAGAGTGCCCTGGAAGAGCAAGGCAGAGAGGTGGATCATGATTCAGGGAATCTGGCTGGTCCCCACAGAGGGGATGGATTTTCTGAGCAGGGCCTGAAGGGTGTGGGCAATGGTCTCCCAGGCAAAAGGGCCCTGCAGTGAGCGGGTGTGCAGTCCTGGCCGCTCAGCCTGTGTCCTGGAAACCTCAGTCGGTTTGGAATGGGAAGCGCCTGGGGGAAGGGGCACAGAGGCACGGGTGGTGAGAGAACCCACCAGGCTCCCCCATGGGCGCCTTGAGTGTCCAAGGGGGAGACTCTGCTTTACGCCGGATGCAGTTGGAGCTGTGGAAGGTTTCAGAGGATGAGAGAAACCTGAGCTGAGTTGGATTTGGGGAAGAGGGTTGACAGCCTGCTGGAAGGAGTCCTGGAGTCAGACGTGGCTGCGAATTCCAGGCCTGGCAGTGGTGGCTGGGTGATTTTGGACACACCACACTTAATTGTGCAGAGCCTCAGTTTCTTCAGTTGTGCAATGGGTAAAATAGGGCTCCCCTCACAGCAGGGTTTCCCAGCCATGGCAGTGGTAGCATTTGCACTGATGATCCTTTGTCGTAGGGGCCCGTCCTGTGGGCTGTAGGGTGCTGAGCAGCATCGCTGGCCTCTCCCCACTCCATACCAGCAGCGCCCCCCAAGCCCTTAGTTGTGACAGCCGAAAATGTCTCCAGACATCGCCAGTTTCCCCTTGGGGGGCAGAATCACCCCTGGGTGAGAACTGCTGCCTTATAGGGTGGTTGGAGGGTTAGAGACAACGCAAGAAAGCACCTGCTGCGGGGCCAGGCACTGAGGGTCCTGAGCGGGTGGACACACTGTCAGCACATGGCAGAGCCCTGCTGTCTCACTGTCACAGTCCAGATGAAACCCTTGAGGATATAACCAGGGGGTGGCTGGAGGCATCCAGGGGGTGGGCTCCGAGGGGTTTGCCCACCGGCAGGAGGAGCAGCACACGAGAACCTCCCAGGTCCCGAACCCGGGGGACTGGAACTGGGAGAACAGAGCCTCGCCCGCCAGGAGAGGAGCCAGTTTAGGATGAAGGGCTCAGGCCAGGCCTCGCTGTGCCCAGGTTGCAGGTGGTCATCCAGGGCACCGTCCAGAACAGCAGGAGGGACGTGCCCAGCCCTCCAGGGAGCTCTCTCTGGGGAGACTGTGTCCCCAAGAGGCAGGGGAGCCCGTGCCTCTTCCTTTGGTGCTTACATTCCCCGGAGCCAGAAGGCTGAGCCACGCAAGGCCACGCACGGGCCCTGGAGGAGGAAATTTGAGTTTGAAGCAAATGAGGGCGTGAAGGACAAGGACTGGATCCTGTGGCCCAGGCATCCCTGGCTTCTGAGGGCGCCACGCAGGGAAGTCCTGTGGAAGAACCTCACAGGAGCCGCCGCTGGCAGCGACGGATTTTCCTCTGTGGCTGCTCTTTAGCTAACAGGCCAGCACCCCACTGTTCACAGGCAGCCCAGGGTGAGTCCCAAACTTCTGGTAGCCTCCTGAGGCCGTGCCATGGGGTGGATGCTGGCAGGTCTGCAGTCCTTGGTTGGGTCGACCGGCCCCAGCCTAGGGGCCCTCAAAAGGAGGCATGCTTGTACTTTGGGGGGGGAAGGAGGGGCAAGCTGGCTCATCTTTCCTGCTGTGGGACAAGGTCTTCAGGAACGGGACAGCTCTAGGTGCAGCTGCTCATATTTTCGAGGTGGCACACTTTTGTACCTAAAACGTTTTCCTTAAAATAGAACAAACCACCCGTCGGACACCCCCTCTTCCTCCCTCCCACAACTTCAAAAGAGGACTTAAAAAAAAAAAGAGAAACACCTGAGAGACCAAATAGAGGCCTTACACCCTCACCCATCCCGTGCCCGGATGAGAGAACCCAATCCTGCATCTTCCACCGGGAGCGCCCGCCCTCAGGAGCGAGCTGGCGCGGCCGCGCAGGGGAGCGTGTGTCTGTGTGTGATGTGCCTTCATGCGTCACTCTATTTATGTTGTTCGCAGCCCAACGGTAGCGGCCAGGGCAAAGTCCCGGGGTCATTTTTGCTACCGCCGCCGCCTCCAGTGGCCAGACCTGTGCCCCTTCCTATGCCTGATTCCAAATCCACCAGCACTGCCCCAGACGGCGCCGCCTTGACTCCTCCATCACCTTGTAAGTGGACGATGAAACCGAAACCACAACGCCCAGCAGCCCCGGCCCATCCAAACAGTCTCCACTGCAAACAGAAAAGCTTGCCCCCTTCCCCACTGCCAAAGCCCCCAACCCAGAGTGCCACGGAGCCTCCGACCCGGACAAGAGCAGAGCCGAGCCCCCCAACCACGGCCTCCCTCCCGGGCTTCGGTCGTGCCAGCCAGCACCCCACGAGCCCCTGCCCGCTGCTCCCAGCCGGGGCCCCTGGCCCAGGCCCCTCTGGGGGGCGGGAGGGAGAGCGCAGCGGGGCACGAAGGCCAGGGGTGCTGGCGAGGGTGGGAGGGGGCGGGGAGGCACAGCCATGCCATCTTCATGCCTGATTGCTGTTTTTGTTTTTTTGTTTTTTGTTTTTGTTTTTTAATTTTTTGTTGTTTCGTTGTCCCCCTCCCCACACCAAGAAAATCAATTGTAACCACAAGGCGACGCCACCACCATCCCTTTTTTGCCTTGACCCCCTCACCTCCATCCCAGGCCGTCAGGCCTCACCTCCAAAGATGCAGCAGGCCAGCCCATGACCCTTCCCCCCAGTCTCACATTTGGTTTCTCGTTGTTCCTCTTTTTTTTTCCCCCTCCCATCCCGCTCCCCTCCCTCTCCTCAACTCCTTTCCCAGGTTGGATGTGTCAAGGACAAGGGGGGGCTCTGGGCCTCACTTACTTCATCTCTATCTGTCTTTCTTTTCTTTTCTTTTCTTTTTTTTCTTTTAAACCAATGACAAATTTTGTCAAAGGGAAGAGGAGAAAAATCTGAGTCGAGAGGCCCCAGGTAGACCCGACGTGGACAGGAGGCTGGGCGGGGTGCTGTCTGGGGCCGGGGCGGGCAGTGCTCTGGGGGCTGGCAGGCCACAGGCTGGGGCGGTGCCGTGGTGGGAGGGGTGGCCCATCTCACACTGCTCTCCAGCTCGCGCTCTGTCTTTCCTACTTTCTTGTGGTTTGAGTTCTTTTCCCCTCTCCATCCTCTTCATGCCATCTTCCCATCTGCATCCGCCATAGGACACATGGTCATGGTCATTGGAGGTGGGCAGGGTGGGGGAGGGGAGGCGGGCTGCAGGGTGGGGGGCACTTCTGGGGAGAGGTGGACAGAATCTGGTGAGCACACGCACGGTCCCTGGGTGCGTCTGGTGCAGGGCAGGGTGTGGGCCTCCCAGGCAACCTGTGACACTCCTTGTCCCCTCTGGGGACATCTTCCCTCCTGGGGGTACAGGGCCTTTGCCCTCCTGCAGGGCTCCAGGGCACAGCCAAAGTAGAACTCAGGGGTGTTTGGTTCATTTGTCCCCTTGGGCCCCAGGACGGGCTGCCTCCAAGTGCCTGAAACCTGGGGCTCTGCCAGCCGTTCGGCCTCCTCTTCCTCTGCCGCCTTGTCCCATTTCAGGCCCTAGGACCACAGGCCTGTTGGACCTGGTGCATTAGTCAGAGAAGGAGGATGCCATGGGCCTGAGCCTTGCCACGCCTGGGCCCAAGCCGAGCAGCCAGCTGCGAGGCCCCTCTCTGACCCTGTCCTACCTGCCTCAGCCCTCTGTTGGGCCTCCTTTGAGTCCCCTAATCTACCTGCCCAGTCCTTGGGCCTGCCCAGGGTGGTAAGTGGTGTAGCATCTGGCTGGGCCACCCAGCAGGAGAGGTAGCCTGGGTGAGAAGGCCTTCCCCACCCCCTCCCAGCCCCCTCTCTTTAATACCTGAGAGGGGCGAGGGAAAGCAGGGGTACCCCTTGAGGGTGCTTGGGGACAAGGGCTATCCCAGACCTGCCCAGCACCTCACTAGGGGACAGAACTAGGTCCAAGGGACCTCAGTTTCAGCCTCCAGGGCCCCTCCCTCACCCAGGCCATGAAAGAGGATGCTTGGCTGAGGCTGTGGCTGCCAGGGGGTACAGTGTGTGCTCCTGGTCAGTGAGAGGGTGAGGGGCCCCCCGTGTAGGGGAGGCAGGCTCAGAGCCCGGCCTCCAGCACAGCTGTCCCTCTGGCCCGTCCTCCCACCGCCAGCCTGAACCCTGGCGGCGTGGTTTAGTGGTCTAACCCAGTCTCTCCCTCTCTCAGCAGCCCCGAGGGGCAGTGCCCAGGCTGGCCCCGGTGGCCTGACGGGGTCTCTCCCTCTCTCCCCTGCTCCCCACAGCATTCGCAACGACAGGCACCGCCTCTGCCAACCGGTTTGTCAGCATCGGACCCCGGGACGGCAACTTTCTGAACATCCCACAGCAGTCTCAGGTAGGAGACCCTGGCCACCGTCTGGATACAGGGACAGGGAGAGCAGGCAGGGTTGGGGGCATCTTGGTGTTAGGGAAGAGGCTGGGGTCCTCAGGGCTAATCAGGGAGAGAGGGCGGGGTGCGGCTGGAGGGCTCAGGCTTCTGCACACCCAGCTGAGCCTGCCTCCCCAGGCAGCCCCCAGGCTCCCTGGCTAATCAGCTAATTGGATAATTAGCTCTGACAGCCCGGGCCCTGGGGAAGGCCGCCAAGGACCCAAGGCTAGAGGCGCTCTGGGCCAGGTCTGGTGGAAGCAAAGATGGAAGCCCGAGGCCTGTCAGGAGGAGGACAGCGTCTGCCTCACTGCCCTGGCCCCCGGCCCTCCCCTCTTCCCTGGCTTTGGGTGGGCTGGGCAAGGAGTGGAAGAGGGACGAGCAGGCCTGGTGGGCTGCATGCCCAGAGACTCTGGCAGGGCAGGGCTGGCTGCTGCCCTGGAGGCCCCTCCCCCAAGTCCCTACGTGTTAGGGGGAAGCCAGCATGCCAGAGTCCTCTGTCCCTGCTCCCATCCCCTGCTGACACCACCCTCAGTTCTCGTAAAGAGACCCGTCCTGTCACGAGCAGGAGATAAACCAACCCTCAGGCCTCCAGCTGGAGGCCCCTGAACTTGGCCTTGCATGTGTACATACGTGCACACGTGGGTGGGTGTCCCCCTGAGGCTGGGAATAGCCCATAGAGCCCAGTGCCCACAGGGGCCCAGGGAGGACCCACCTGAGCAATGGGGCAGAGGCAGCTTCAGAGGGCCTTCGGCTTGCACAGCGTGACGTTTTGGAAAAGAACAAATGTCTTTCTTTTGTACACTTTCCAAAAACACCTTCTTGCAGGCTTCCTGGGCCCTGGGAAATCTACCTCTGTCCAGAGCCCCCTGGGCCACCTCTAGTCTCCTGCTCTGCCTCTGCTCTGCCTCTGCTCTGGGGCCGGAGTGCAGAGAAAGTTGGTAGATGGAAGTTTTGTGTGTGGTTTGAGATTTTTTTTTTTTTTCTCTTTCCTTTCCTCAAAAAAAAGGCCAAAAAACTTTGTCAAACTTCAAACTTCAGAGCTCCCTAGTGGCAAGGAGGGGAGGGAAGAGAACTTCAACCCCCTCCAGCTTCCCACCCCCTTTCCCCAGAGTCACGTCTGACCCGTCTGGTTTCCAGGAGCAACCAGACATGATGTAACACCCAGATGAACTTGAACTTGGGGGTGTTGAGAAGAAAAACAATGGCTCCGAGCAGGGGCTGGAGCCAGCCCCCTCCACTCTGTGCCAGGGAGGCCGAGAGAGCCCTGCTGGCAGAGGGCGGGAGGGGGTGCCAGAGGAAGGGACAGCAGGCGGGCCTCCCCTCCCAGCTCTGGGCGGGCACCAGGGGGCAGGGCTCGGTTGCTCCCTCCCTCCCACCGCCTGCCCGGCTGCCTGCAGCTCTGCAGTGCTCATGCTTCGCTCTGGGGACCACTGCCACGAGCCCTCCCCAGCTCACCCCATTTCCGCCTCCTCCTTTACTTTCTCGGCTCACTTTGCTCGGATGTTTGGGGGCCAAGTCGGAGTTTGAGGCAAGTTTAGAAAAGTTTGTCTCCCTCCTGTGCCTGTTCCCCCTCTTAGGCCCCGGGCAGTGCGGAAAGGGGTCCAGGGCCCCCAAGCAGGCAGGTGTGTCTGAGAGTTGGGGGTGGCTGGAGCTGGACAAGCCTGGGGGTAGGCGGGCAGGCTGTGCGGGCGCAGGGGGTACAGTCGGGGTGGTTTCCACAGTAACCAGTGACTTTAGCTGATCTCTGGAGCACCAGATGGAGAGAGAACAATAGAATGAGGGAAGAAAAGAGAATTTTAGCAATTTTGTCATTCCCTGGGCAGCGCTTTTTACTTACTTTTAATCAATTTTGGACCTGGCTCAGGCAGCAGGCAGGGATGAGCAGAAAAGGCCGCTGTGCTTGGCAGCGGATCCCCCATTCCTGGGACCTGCGGGGAGGTGCCCGGGAGCCCCCTTGGAGCCGCCTTTGTCCCTAACTCCAGGCCTGGAACGGGAGGCTTCCTCCTCGGATGAGGGCCCCACAGTGTGAGCACAGGCAGTGGTTGCCCTGCCGTGCAGCTCGGGAGATTCCAAAGGGGCCAGTGGCAGGGCCTTGGCGTGGTCTGCCTGAGGCAGATAGGACAGGTGGGGCTCCCCGTGTCCTGCTCGTTCACGGTCTCCTTTCCCTGGTGGGGAGGAGAGGTGGGCTCACAGCCAGAGCCAGCCCCCCCACCCCCAAGCCTCAGGAGAGTGGTGGGAGGGTTCCCGTGCAGTATCCTCTTGGGAAGGGAGTCCCAGAGAGCACCAAGGGCTGAGCCTGCGGAGAGGGGTTCTCACCCAGGCAGTTCCCTGCCCCAGGCCTGGGCCAGAAGCCCAGAAGCCGGCTCTTCCCCACCCACACTGGGGAGGCCTCGGCCTGGGTTTCCGCTTCAGCCTCCCCAGCCCCCGGCAAGCCTCTGTTTGGCCTTGAGTCAACTGCCAGGGTTGGACTTTGGGCAGGTGCTCGAGGAGCCCTGATGAGGGAGGGCAGGTCGCTCTGTTGTCGGGCACATGGCAGGAAGTTTAGCATCTCTGCTCCCAGCAGTGCCTGGTCACTGTGGCACTCCCAACCCCCACCTTTCCAGATGCCCGAGATCGATGCCATCCAGTGCGGTAGCCACTGGCCACGTGTGGCTGTTTACATTTACATTAACTAACTAAAGAAAAATTTAGTTAGTCTGTCACAGTAGCCACATTTCAAGTGCTCAGAAACCACTTGTAGCTAGTGGCTACCGCATTGGACAGCACAGACAGAACATTTTCGTTGTCGCAGAAAGTTCTAGATGATCTCTGAGGCTGTTTATAATTCTACAACTCAGCATCCCCATCTCTCAGTGGATGACACCCAACAGTCCCAAATCAGAGCCCGAGGGGCAGTCCAGCCTGCCGGCCTAATCTGTTTGACTAAAACAATGTTTCAAACATTAGAAATTTTCGTGAGATTCTATCTGGACTTCTGGCTTCTTTTGAAAATTTGGCAGATCCAGCTGTCCTGGGCCCTCACCCTGATGCGGCACACTACAGGCATTCTGGTCACTCTGTCACCACGGACCCTTCGACACTTACGAGCAATGACTCTGTGCTGCTCCCTACATTTGAGTCCTGGCTCTGTCACTCAAGGGCTGTGTGGCCTCGAGCAGGTCACTCACCCTCTCTGTGCCTGGCTTCTGTGTGGGGTCAGGGCAAAGATGGAATGAGTCAGTGCCTGGTGTGTGCGCTGTCGTTGGCTCTGCCTGCCCCCTGCAGACCAGAGTCTGCGACTCAGCCTGGGAGAGGCCTGAGATGCATTTTCAGTGACACCCCCCCCCCATTTTACCCCCAGGGTACCATCAGGTGCACCCAGGCAGAGTAGATCATGGAGGAGGACCCCCCGACCCACCCCTTGGCCAGGAGATGGGGCCGGAGCCTTTGATGGAGGGCCTTGCCAAGCAGCCCAGCCCCATCCACCCTGGGTGTGCTCTGTACTGAGCTGCCAGACGCCAGACATGGCCCTGTCTGTGGGAAGGCGGTGCCCCCTGCTGGCATCCTGAGGGAAGTGACGCCCACCCCAAGGAGCCTCAGGTCCTTCCCCAGTGTCTGGTGCCCTTAGGGTAGAGGATCGCACATGGTGGGCGACATGGCCCCTCCCCCAGGCCTGGCACTGCTAGGGACTGAAGCCATGTGGCTCCCCGCCCCCAGCCTTTCAGCCTGTGGGACCTTGGCTGGGCTGTATAGACGAGAATTTCTGCTTTTAATCCAAAGAGACAGAAAGGAAACTCAGCAAGAAGCTGGGCCACCCCCACCCCACTCCCCAAACCCTTCTGGGTACAAAAGCCCCAGCCTGGCATCCTCCCCACCCTCCAGGACCCATACAAAAACCTAAACAATTGGAAACATGGCCAGCTCCCAGGTCTGTGCCAGCGCCAGCCATGGGGGTCCCACCCGCTGGGCACGGTGCCCACAAGAAGGCCAGCTGGACTCTAGCACTGGGGGGCAGGGGCTCTGCAGGGGCGGGGTCCCGTGGGAGGGAGGGAGAGAATGGGGATGCCCTTCCTCCTCTGCGAGGGTCAGCTGCCCAGCACTCAGGCTCTTGGACGCTGGACCCGTGAGGGGCTGGAGGTCAGAGGGCCAGGTGGGGGTGAGATGAGACCTGCCCCAGCTGTTCTCATATCGCCTCTTTTTTGTCCTGTTCCAGTCCTGGTTCCTCTGATAAGATCGACTAAAGAACAAAATGAAAAGAGGTTCCTCGAAAGGGGGGAGAAGAAATTTTGAGACATGGAAAAATCCCCCAGCCCAGCCCAGCCCCACCGAAAAGCAAAAATTAGACGTCGTCAGCCACTCAGCCCTTCTCTCCTCCAGCCCGGGGACCCCCGCGGGCCCCAGAAGCAGCCCAGTTCTTGGAGAACCCTCGGAAGGGGTCTCGGTGGAGCTGAGCACCAGCAGCCAAGCAGAAAGAAACATGCGACACGGACTCTGTCAAGTACAGGACAGAAAGAAAGAAAGGATGCAGCAGAACTGTCTTCCTCCCCTGCCCACCCGGTCCTAGCCTTCTGGGGAAGGAACAAAGTCCCCAAACAAAGCAACCAGCACAGTTCTGAAGGGGCCTGGCCCCCACCCTCACCCTTCCTAGGGGAACCCCACCCTCCCCTCCGGCCGGAGCTGCTCTAGGGAGCTCAAAGGACTAGCTTGTAAAGATGTTGGGGTGCAGGTCCCGCGGGTTCTTCCCCCCAGACTCCACCCCTCCCTCCCTCCGTCACTGCCTCGCTGGGGCTTCTTCCCCCAGCTGCGCGGGACCAGGCCAGGGAGGGGCGGCCTCCACTTCCCCTGTCCGTCCTCCAGCTAAAAGTCCCCAGGCGGGCAGGGGGCGACCTCTGGAGCTAGTAGCGGGAGCCCGGAATTGGGGGTGTTCTGCTACCCACCCTGAGCCGCAGCCGCAGTTCCCGGCCCAGACAGACCCCTCTGTACAGTCCACAGGAAACAGTCGGAATGCTCTCGACGGCCTCGTCCCAGCCTGGGACAGGCCCCCTCTTCCCTCTCTCTGCAGGCCGGGAGGGCTGCCCTCCTGCCACGCCACAGGGGAGGGGAGTTGGGCCCCAGGTCGCCCCTGCCCCCAGCCCTGCATGCAGGTGTCCTCGCTCCGCCCCATCGGCCCCTGCCCTGCCCCTCACGCAGACAGCCCTGCTGGGGCCGGGCCAGAGAGTGGAGCAGAAAGGGGACCCCGGAGCCGAGCGAGGAGGACCAGGCAGCCGCCACTGCCGCCGCTAAGCCACCACCTGCGCCTAGGTAGGCGTCCTGCTTGCCGACTTTCAGTTCCTTTGGAGGGTGTTGGGTGTCGTCCTTTTCAAAAGTGTTTTGGAGCTTTCTGTCCCCCCCACCTCCCCCCTACCCCCACGGCCACTTCTCTCTGGGTTTTAGCTGTAATGTCTTTACTCTTTATTTAGGGGTGGGGCATTCATTGTTTGGGTCTTTTGCTGTTGGAATTGGGAACTCCTCCATTTGAGCAACTTGGGAACAATTTGGTAACACACCACAGGAAGTAGCTCTCCCCCCCAACCCCCTCCTCCCCAAAGGGATGGTTGGGGGGCCTGTCCAGAGGGTCTTCAGAAGCCCCCCTGGGAGGGAGGGGAGCATGAGCACGCCCAGCCCCTTCCAGGGTGTGACTTGGCCCCTCTGGCTTGTCTTTCTGTGCCTTACTCCCTCCCCCCTGCGTCTCCCCCAGCCCCCTTCTCGAGTCCTTGTGCCTCTCTCTTTCTCTCTCTTTCTTAACTGTATGAAAACACAAAGCACAGGTCAGGATCCTCTGAAAGTCAATCAATCCAACATTGCACCACGTAGGGGTGGGTTATGGGCTTTATTTATTGTGAATATAGTTTGTGAGGCTGTGGCCCTGAGCAGACAGAGGGAGGAGAGGAGGGGAGGGGCCGTCCGGGGAGGGGAGGAGGGCCAGGACCTGGGGCAGCAGGGGCTGGCGGGTGGTGCCTCCTGCCCGGCTGGGAGCCTTGAGGTGGCTTGTCCCGGGGCGGCGGCTTTTGTTGGAAGTTGAGCGAAGCCCTCCCCCGTCCTCAGCTGCAGCCGTGGGAGGATCCTAGGGTTGAGGGGCAGGGGGGATCCCGCGGGGGCCTCCCGGGGCGTGGGGGGTAAGGTCCCGGGGATTGGGGGGCCGGGTGGGCCGGGCGTGACGCGCGGTCAAAGTGCAATGATTTTTCAGTTCGGTTGGCTAAACAGGGTCAGAGCTGAGAGCGAAGCGGAAAGGGCTCCCTGCCCGGCCGCACGCGCCCCTTCCCTCGAAGACAGTCAGGGCTTCGGGCGCTGCGGGCCTGCGGGAGCCGAGTCTGCGGGCCGCCCGCCCGGGCGAAGTCGGAAGCTGCAGGCCAGCTGGGCCCGGGCCGGAGCGTGCTCGGCGGGGTTGCCCGGGCGGCGGGGGGGTGGGGCTGCTCCTTTCCCAAGTGGTGTTGTGAGGGGCAATGAGGGCGACAGGAGATGTGGGGACGTGTTAGGAGAGAAAAAAAACCCACAAAAATATATATGGGGGAAATGAACTTTTTTTTTTTTCATTGAACCAAGTGCAATGCATCAGAGAGTTTTCCTATCTTTGTATGTTAAGAGATTGTTAAGAAAAAAAAATTCTATTTTTGTTGTAATGTCCTCGCGGCTCTGGGGACGCTAAAAGAACCGGGCCTGCCCCGCCCTGCGCGGGGATAACGAAAGCTGAGTGTTTTTTCCTTTTTTTTTTTTTTTTTTGTTCGTTTTCAGTTTTTTTTTTTTTTTAAGTCGTTTTCCTGCGTTGACGAGGATGATCTGGGGTTTTTATTTGTTTCGTCGTTCGTTCTCGGTTTCGGTGGGAGGGCTGAAGGAAACGTTCACATTTTAGAGTTTAAAAAAAAACACCTCGACATTTAAAAATTCAACCAACACAAGATCAAAAAGGAAAAGGACGAGAGAAAATTATTTTTAAGATAATTAAACATAAAAACCCTGGTGCTTCTTACATTATAAAGTACGTTTTAAAGAACCCACAAACTATTATACATAAGTTTATGAATCAATTAAATATCCTGCACTTGTTAGGAACACGCATATCCCTTTGTTGAGTTTAACGGAACGGGACAGCGGCGTGCGCCCGGCGGCTGGGCTGCTCCGGTCGCGGGTCTCCCCGGGCGCCCCCTCCCTGGGGCCCAGCGCCCCCTCCTCGCCCCATCCCCGTCCGGGCACTGGGGCGCGGCGGGGGTCCCTGGCCCTTCCCCCGCAGAGGTCAATGCCAACGAACAAACGTCCCCTCCCTCCCTCCCTCTCTCTCCGCCCCGAGCGCCCTTCTTTGAGCCAGACACCAACTTGACCCTCACCAGCATTATCAGGAGCGCGCTCAGCAAGTTGGTAGTTTCCTCCCCCCCCCCCTTTCCCGGCGCCCCCAGTCAACATCTCTCCTCCCACCTCGGCCCCCTCGGGGAACACCGGGGAGGCTTGACGCTCCAGGACAGGGCCAGCCACGCTGACAGGTCGATTCGCCCAGGCCCGCGCCCGCACGCACGCACTCACACGGCCCCGCACACAGCCCCGCCCCTCCCCGCCACCAGCCCCGTCGACTGCCTTACACACCCGCCCCCGCGCTGGCCGGCCGACCTAGTGCCTTGTTCTCACCCCCGTGCTGGCGGAGCGGACGCCGCGCTCTGGGCCCCAGAGGGGCCGGGTGGCTCAGACGACCCCCCACTTCCCCAACCCGACCGTGCTGAACAGACCCCCCCACACACACACACACGAGAGAAAAATAAAGGAGCAATAAAGTCACGAGAACTTTCGTCCCCCAATCGAGAGCCCCAGGGGCACCCCAGCCCCACCTCTGCTCCCCCACCCCCCCCTACCCTCGGGGCGCCCCTCCCCCGCAAGCCAGCCTGGGCCAGCCCCGCTTCGGCCCCTCCCGGGAGACCCGTGCGCCCGACCAGCACCAGCATCGCGGACCGCAAAGGCCGCCCGTCCCGTCGAACAAGTTTCTTCTAGGCTAAGAAACGCAGTATATACGAGTATCTCTATATATAGTACTAATGGATTTGGTGTGCTTCCCCTTAGCGTCCCCCCTCTGCTCCCCCTCCTTCAGCCTGGTCTCCCCTCTCTGCCCTCCGCCCCCGTCTCTGCACTGAGATACATAAGAAACAAGGGTAGTTTACTGTCTGTTTTGTTTTCTGGGTTTCCAGTGTCCTAGCGGAATGCAAGTAGGCAGCCAGCCCGTCTGTCCCCGCCCCGCCCCGCCCCGCCCCGCCCCGCCACTGCGCTTCTGTTACACCATCTTGCCTGACTCTCTCCGGCTTCTCCATTGAATGGCTAATGTGTATGTGAAATAAAGAAATAAAGAAAAACAAAAGCAAGCGCGCCCGAGCCTTCGCTAACGCGCCCGTGCGGGGCCGGTGCGGTGCGTCCTCCGCGGCGGCGACCGCGCGTCTGTCTAGGCGCCGGGCAGCGTCCGTCCCTGGGCTTCCGGGAGGGGGCGCCGGTGAGAAGGGGGAAGGCTCCTCGGCCCTTCCCTGACACCCCCCCACCACCACCACTGCGACCCCAGCCGGGGAAAAAAGGAGACACCACTTGGGTCCAGGGACCGCTCTACCATGTTGGTTCACCGACCTCGCCTCTGGGAAGGGAACACAGCCACTTCCAGCGGGCGGTGGGTGGCTCTTAAAAAAGGGTCTGCGGGGCCCCTGGGGGCGACGGTCACCCTTTCAGAGCCTTGAAACCTTGCCCCGTCGGGGACGTCCTCACTGCTCGCTCTTCGGGCGCGTTTGCTCCCAAGCAGGCGCAGCACGTCGTCGGCCCTTTCCCCGACGGCCCGGCTGAGTCCCCGATGCCCTCCGGCTCGGAGGCGCCGCCGCGCGGGGTCACCGCACCTCGGGACTCAGAGCCGCTTGCTCCGTCTTGATGGGCCGGGCCGCCCCGGCCGGGCTGCCGTCGGGATCGGCCGGCGGCGCGGGTGGCGAGCTCGCGGCCGCCTCGGCCCTGCGCCCTGACCCCTGGCGGACGCCGTCATCTGGGACTCTGTGCGCCGGCCGTTTGCGGGAGCCGGGCGGGGTGGGGCCTGCGGCCAGGGCGGCCGCCTGGTCGCGCAGCAGCCGCACGAGGAAGCCGATGTACTTCATGGCGAGGCGGAGCACCTCGTTCTTGCTCAGCTTCCGGTCGGGCGGGTGCGTTGGCAGCAGCTTCCTGAGCTCAGCGAAGGCACCGTTAACGTTCTGCTGCCGCCAGCGCTCGCGGCTGTTGGTAAACACGCGCCGGGCCACCTTCTGGGGCTGGTGCCCTGCGGACAGGGGGGCAGGGTTGGCACTGAGGCCCAGAGGGCGCCCCTCCTGCCCTCGCTTCAGGCGCGCGGCACCCTCGTGGGGACTGAAACCCAGGCCGTGGGCTGGGCTTTCTCCACCCAAGGGATGCACGTGCGGCTCCCTTCCCACGAGCGCTTCACAAGGGCCATCGCAAGCCCAGGCCGGGGACGGCAGGGGCCTGCTGCCCCTGCGACTGTCGGCATGTTTAGATCAATGGCTGGGAGTCCCTAGGGAAAGTTCCTTTCCCTGAAGTCTGGGGAGCTGTCCTCGTGGCCCCTCCTGAGTGTGCCCGTGTGGGGCTGCCTGTGCTCCCGATCTGAGAGGTCCTATTGTGACTGTGGTTGTGTCAGTGTCTTGTGCGGCTGTTGGACTCGTGGCATATCTGATGGCTGTGGTTGTGTGTGACGCTGCCATGTGGTTGTGGGAGAGTGGCTGTTTCCCCAGTGGTTATGGTCCTGTGGCTGTCTCCTGTGTGACTTTGGTGCTATAGCTGTCTCATTCGTGGCTGTGCATTCCAGTGGGGCTGTCATTTTGTGGCTCCCATGCCCTGTTGTGGCAAGCTCTATTTTGCCGTGTCTCTTTGTGGCTACTTGGCTTGGCTTGTCGGGTGGTGGTGGTTTTGTGGAGCTGGCAAGGGGACTGTGATTTTGCGCGTGGGTTGTAACCTGTGGGGGCTGTTCTCTGTGTGCACTGGAAGCCCCTCTCCCGTGGACGGGTGTGGGACAGACGTGAGTCCCACACAGAGACAGCCAGTCCTCCGGTGCACCCTCACTCACCTTCAGCCAGGTCCAGCTCACAGTGGCTTGGTCTCCGCTTCAGCCGGCTGCTAGGGAAGATGCTGAAAGGTCCTGCCGGCCCAATGTAGACACTGTAAGGGGTTGTGGGTCACTAATGCCTTGTGGGCAACGACCCTGGCCCCTAGTTCCCCCCACCCCAACCCCAGCTCCCCACTGACCTGTTGAGGAAGGGGTGAGGGTGGTAATGTAGGGCCAAGGCAGGCGGGGCGGGGCCTAGGGCAGAGAGTTGCAGCAGGGGGGGTCGAAGGGTGCTCAGCTCTGTGGTGGGCAAGGCTGCCCCTGGGGGCCTGGTGTGGCCCAGGCTGATCACTGGCACGCCAGGGGGCAGCCTGGGGGGTGAGGAGCTTCGGTGGCCCATCCCCTCTGCCTGTGGGGGCCCAGGTGAGGCAGGTTTAGGGGGCGGGGCGGACGCCGGGCTGGGGGCACACAGCATCTCTGCCTTCTCAGTCATGGTGGGGCCCACCTCTGCCTGGGCCTGGGGCGGGCACATGGACCCCGAGGTGGGGGTGCTCACCTGTGGGAAGGAAGGAAGCCAGTGGGGAGCAGGACCAGGTGCCACCTTCCCACCTGCTTAACCCAACAGCCCTCAAATGGGGAGGAGGGGGAGGGGGAAAGAGTGAGGGGGTTCCAGTGGGCAGAGGCAGATGGGGGTGGGCCCAGAAGCAGCCAGGAATGGGAGGGGGTCCTACACAAGACCAGGAGGTGGCCACTGAGGAGCCAGGCAGTGCTATCTGAGCAAAATTCCCTTCTTCCAGAATTCCCTTTCACCTGCAGCCTGGAGAGGGGTCAGGCAGGAAGCCCCTGACTGGTCCTTGGATCCCCCGGAAACCCCAAGACTGGCCCTGTCACATTTGGACAGGCCCTCACATTTGGAAATATGATCCTGAGACCCCTCACTGACTCACTGACACCGAGTGACCTTGGAATCTCTCCAAGATTGTCTCTGACCCTTCACTGACTGCCCCCGCCCCAGGCTGACCCTCCGCTCCTCGGCTGTGACCTGAGCTGCTTCCCGTCACTTTCACATCTGACCCTGAAGGTTCTCGATAATGGCTCTAGTGACCCCCACCCCCACCGAAAATGTCCTCTTTCTAACCCTGTGACCTCACTGCTGACACAATAACCTCAGGACCCCCAAACACTGACCCCACTGCCCAGTCCAGTCCCAGCCATGCCCCGATCCTCCCTCTGGCTCTGGGGTACCCCACCCACATCAGCATCCACACTTCTGCAGGCTGCCTTGACATCCCCGTTCACGCCTGGCTCCAGAGCCTGAGGTGTCCTGGCAAGGGGTGGGACCCCTGGCCCTCTGCCCTGTCTTTCTCAGCTAGGCCCTGGGGAGGCTGGCCTAGCCCCTCAGGTAGTGGGTCCCTGCTGCTGAATGAATGAATGAATGAATGAACAAAGGAATGCACGCAGGGTTCCCTCCCTCCCCCCAGGATACTCCACCGTCCTTCATTCGGGCCACCTCCCCTCTTACCCCTTTGCTGTTCCCGCAGCCTGGTGAGTGCCCTGGCTCTGTCCCGTCAGGGCTGGCAGTCTGGGCCAGGATGCAGTTTCCAGCGACAGGCCACGCTCCACTGTCACTGTCGGGCTCAGGTCCGGCCTCTGCGCTGCAGGCCGCCCGCTCCGCCCGGCGTCGGCCGCGCCTCCTCCTGGGCTCCAGAGGGCCGACGCGGCCGCGGTGGTGGCGTGGGTCCCCCGAGGGAAAGCGAGCGGCTCCCGGCCGGCCCGCCCTCTCCCCGCCCCCCCGGCGGCCCGGTTTCCTCCTTCTCACCCCCGGAGCAGCGGCCGGAGGATGCTGGGCCGGCGCAGATAAGGGCCTGGCCGCCTGGCCGCGCCTGATAAGGAGCCGGGCTGACCCCGGAGGAAGCGAGCGGGCGGGGATCTCGGAGCGCGGGCCTCCCGGCCCCGCCCCCGGCCCGGCGCGGGCAGGACTCGGCCGTCACCCCTCAGGTCCTCACCTTCCGCTCCCCGGGGCACTGGAGGGGCCCAGGCCCTCTGGGGACCGTGGCCTCAGGCTGCAACCCCGGGGGGAAGCGCCCGGATGAACGCAGCGGGTAAACTGAGGCAGGGAAGCCTCTGGGTCTGCCCTCTGGTTTAGAACACCCCATGCCCGCCTGTCAGTGCTGATGGGGAGGGAGGGAGGGCCCTTTCCGCCCCACTGGGGCCGCATGACCAGGGGCCCCCTCCTTCTCCTCACCCTGCCTGGTTCCTCTTTTTACAGAGCCCCTCCCGGCCTCTCTGCCATCCCCATCCGGGAGTGGGGCACCAGAGGGGGGGACAGTTCTAACAGTCTGCACTTGGGTGTCCAACCTGGGCAGGTGTCCTGGGCACTCAGTGTGCTATCCACGTTTCCAGGCCCAGGAAGGTGAGAGGAAGTGCTACAGCTGTGGGGGAGGGGAGTGTAGCATTTCCTAGGGTGCCAGGGCTGGTGTGACCTTCCAGTAGACGCCTCAAAGGGTCCCCACGCTTCTGGGCCTTTTGGCCACAGGATCACATAGCCCCAACTTTGTGGTCCCTAGCCCACACCCCACAGCACCTGCAGGGTGAAATTTAAGATTCCCCTGAAACTTCACAAAGGGACAAGCTCTGGTCACAGCCAGCGAGGTAGCAGCAGCCACACGACTGCCACCTACCTGAGTCAGGCATGCTTTGCTCCCTGTATATCTGGGTGACTGCAGGAGTCCCCAGGCAGGGACCCAGCACTGACATTGCCACCACCCTCTGAGGAATGGGGTGAGGCCCAGGTCTCCACAATGCACAGCCCCACTGCTTTCCCCCGGGGAGCTAGAGCTGAGGCTTTAAGCCTGTGAGTTAACCCTACAAGGTGAGGTCTCAGATCAGCTTCCTTTTAGGCAGAGAGGGGATCCTGCCCCAGGATTCTAACCCTTCACTCTGGGGCTGGGGGGAAGGGGAGATGCAGCCCGTCCTCCCCACTGGTGTCTGGGCAGCAGCCGGCGGTCCGTCGCTGAGCGCACAGCCCCGGGGCTGCAGGGCAGGAAGCACCTGGTCTGGAGCGGATGCACAGGGCGCCTGGTTCCGGTCCGGCTTCCGCCACTGCGGCCCCGGGGGAGCTGGGCCAAAGAAACCAGGCGGCGAGGAGGCAGCCGCGCGAAGACACGTAGGGGCTCCCTGGCTGGAGCGCGCAACTGCGCGCGTGCCCGCGGCCAGAGCGCGCTGAAGATGGGGCAGGGAAGGTGGGGTGAAGCCCCGCGGGCGCGGGCGCACGGCTGCCGTCCCGCGGCCGCCTCGGGAACCGCAGGCGCGGCATCTGGGGTAGGTGGGCGGGGAGCACTTAGTGCCACCTGCTGCAGGGGGGCCCCCTATACAGACAGAACACCCCAGTCAGGCAGGGACAAACGATCCCCCAGATGGACAGATGCACACAGCTCCCCGTAGGGAGTTAGAGGGACAGAGGCACAAACCCCAGACGGAGAGGCAGAGCCCCTCCGGCACACGGACAGATGGACCCCAGGCAGCCTCCCCATACAGACCAATGACAATCAGAGGAAGGTGACATCTCTTTATTGACTCAGTCTATGCCGGGCCCAGCAGCAGCCCCAGGCCCAGAGGGGTTCTCGTTGGAGGTCTCTGGGCAGTCAGTGGAGGTCTGGTCAGCAGAGGCCCCGGGTGTTGGGGGGCTGTGGGAGTAGCAGCACTGGTCCCCCCGTTGACAGGTGCCCTGGTGCGAGGACAGCAGGTGTGAACCCCCACCTGGCGCTCAACAGCCCCCACTTGGTTCCTTTCCTGGGTGGGAAGCTCACTCCCAAGCACCTGCCCTGCCCCAGTTCCCCCAATTCTTCCCCTGTTGCCCGCAGTGAGAGGGAGGAGGCACCTCACCTGCTTGAACCTCTTGCAAGGAAATGCTTTGAGCCGGGCAGCCCGCTGGGCTGGGTCCTCAGCCGGCTCCTTCCGCTTACTCTGCAGCAGCCGGCGTCTCTCCTGCATGGCTTCGATGGCCGCCTTGCCCCTGTGCAAGGGACAGGTAGCTAGGGCCCCATGTGGCCTTCACCCTCCCCCGGCCTGGCTGAGCCCCACCCCCACAACACTGCCACTCACCCTGGCCGGGCACGGGGCCGGGGACCCCAGTTGGCCTCCGGGTTGGCCTGGAATCGCTTGAGTCCTCGCTGGCGGGAGCTTGGGTTGGCATCTTCCCGGATGGTGAAGTTGGCCTGTAGCCTGGGGAAGTGAGGGGTGGCAGATGGGGGCAGCCGCCAGCCGCCAAGCAGGAGTGCATGGACCACCCATGGGGCCTGTCCACGTCTAGGCAGCACAGGGTATCTGCCCACGTCGGGATTCTCTCATTCATCTAATAAACATTTATATTTTACAACTGTGTGTCTACATTGTTCTCAGTGCTGGGAATACACAGTGAGCAAAATGGACAGAAAGTTGCCCCTGGGGCTGGGCTCTGTGGCTCACACCTATAATCCCAGCACTCTGGGAGGCCAAGACAAGAGGATCACTTGAGGCCAGGAGTTTGAGACCAGCCTGAACAACACAGACCCCACCTCTACAAAAAATTTAAAAAACTCTAGCCAGGCTTGGTGGTGCACGCCTGTAGTCCCAGCTACTCGGGCGGGAGGATGGCTTGAGCCCAGAAGTGAGGGCTTCTGAGGTTGCCGTGAGCTATGATGACGTCACGTGACTTTCTAGTTTCAGAGACAGACATGCAACAGCATAAATCAGAAATAAGTAAATTACGTTGTGTATTAGGGTGGGAGATAAGCATTTTGGTAAAGGGAACGGAGAGACGGGAGGGGGTGCAATGTTAGACGGAAGGAGATGAGGGAAGAGCCACGGGGGGGTACCCAGGACGGGCGTTCCAGGGGCTTCTACAGAGTGAGGTGGGTGTCGTGGAAGATGCTGAGCAGAGGAGGGATGTGCCCTGACTCAAGGTGTGCACAGGTGCCCCCTGGCCACTGTGCGAACAGATGGTGGGGGATGAAGGCAGACTGGGGAAGGCGGACGAGGGTGGGAGAAATACTCGGATTCTGGATCTCACGGGGGGGAGTGAGCAGGTGTGTGGGGGGGTGTCTGTGTCATCTGCATGTGTGCGTGCTGCCCTGCTGTCTTACACACAAGCATGTCCGTACCTGGGCTCCACACTGAGAATGCGGAATGCCGGGCTGGTCTCCGACAGGCGCTCCCGTTTCACAGGACACTCCTTCTCCTGGGGGCGGAGGTCAGAGGTGAGGGGATGCTGAACTCCCAGGGGCCTCCAGGTGACCATCACCTGCCCTTCCACCCCAGGTGGTCAGTCTGGCCTCACCCAGCAGCGCATGATGTCCCAGAGAGCCGAGGCGGGGGCGTCGGTCTTTACCGCGTTCTTACAGGCATGGGAGAGGGAGACCCGGAAGCCAGCGTGGAGCAGGGCGGACCTGGGGACCCGCAGGGATGGTGAGGGGGAGGCTGGACCCCAAAGCCCGGGCTGACCCGAGTTGCACGGACTGGCGCAGCTGCACTCCTCGTGGTGACTATGTGGCAGCAGCCGTAACAGTAACCTCTGGCAAGGGCTCGTGGCCTTCTGAGTTTTTTCCTAAGCACTCGTGCACAAGAAGCCCTGGCTCAATGGGGGGACCTGCCCAAGGCCACTCTGCGGTCAAGGGGGGGCTCCTCCCCGCCCAGGAGGGCGCTCACCGCAGCTGCAGGAGGCTGGGTGTGTTGCAGTGGACGGTGCCGCTGAGCTGGTCCAGCGTGTAGTAGAGAGGCACGTCCGGCAGCTCCTGCGAGGGGGCGAGGTGGAAGGGATGGGCCTGAGCAGAGATGGGCGGACATAGGGGGAGCCCCCTCCCTGTCACAGCCCGGCCCCACCTCGGTGACGACACTCAGGACCCCTCGGATCCGCTCCGAGGTGTGGAAGCGGTTGGGGTTGCTGCTCACAGCCTCCAGGACACGGCCCACGAAGTCCAGGTCGTGGATGGGCTCTGCCCACATGGGGCCACCAAGCTGCACAAGCACAGGGGACAGGTGAGCAGGGACAGTGACCTCCAAGACTCCCCTCTCACCTCCCCCGCCGGCCCAGCCCTACCTGGTGTCGCTGCCCACAGTGCTCACACTCGGGCGTCACCGGGGGACCACAGGCTGCCGAGAACTTGACCCTGCACGGAGAGGGGAGGTTAGAAGGTGGCGACCTTCTGGGACACCCCTTCACCTTCCTCCCCAGCACACACCCGTGCTCACCGGTCGCCGGGGGCTCCCGAAGCTTTGCCCAAGCGCTGGAGGTGGAAGGCCCCGCAGCCCACGCACTGGAACACCAGTGCCTGCTTGCTGTTGGGGGGGACGCCGGGAGTTGCCACGAGTTCTCAGTGTGGTCACCACACCCCAACTCCTCCCTCGGACTGGCCCGGTGCCCTTTAGAACCCCCAGGTCCTCCAGGGCAGGGCCTTGTCTCCTCCCTCAATCCATCACCCATCCTGCCACCAAGCTGACCTGGCTGAGGCCTTGACCTTGGCCTGGCCAGTGAAGACACGAACAAAAACACGCACGTAGAAGTCGGCGCTGATGCTGAGCAGAGGCACCACGAAGCGCTGGTAGCAGTTGGCGCGGAGGTCCAGGCTGTGCAGGACGATCCTCAGGGCCTGGGGGTGGGGCGGGGCGGGCATCATCCCCACCCCCCAGGAGCCACACACGGCGGTCACAAGCACGTGCTCAGGGACGTGGGAGCCCTGGCTTCCAAACTCAGTCCCGAGTGTCCTGGCTGTGGGACCCTCGACAAGTGAGTACCAATGCTACGTGCCTCCGCTTCCTCATCTGCAAAATCACAACAGTCCCCGTCTCTCTGTGCTGCTGCTGGGGTCACAGGCCCAGTCAACTGAACCTATTTCGGTTGACACCGTCAGTGTGTCCTGTGTGTGCGGTGGGCTGAGGACCTATGGTCTGGCCCCCGAGGGCTCTGTGGGTAAGAACCAGGGACGCTGGGTGCTACAGAACTGCCGGGGCCTTCTTGCTCAGGGCAGCCTGGAGACTCCGACATGAGAAAGGAAGCATTTCCCAAACTGACATGATGACAGGGCCCTTATGGAACAAGCTCAAGGACCCCTCCTTTCCCAGCCCCTCAACATAGCCCCAACCTTCTTGAATCCCCACAGCAACCCAATAGGGTCAGGCCCCATCATTGTGCCCATTTTACAGATGCAAAAACTGACGCCCAGGCCAGACACAGTCAGTAGTTCTCATCTGTAATCCTAGCACTCTGGGAGGCCGAGGTGGGAGGATTGCTTGAGGCTAGGAGTTCAAGATCAGTCTGAGCAAGAGTGAAACCCGTCTCTACAAAAAATAGAAAAAATTAGCCAAACGCGGTGGTGCATGCCTGTAGTCCCAGCTACTCAGGAGGCTGAGACAGGAGGATTGCTAGAGCTCAGCAGTTTGTATGAGCTATGATGACACATCACTGCACTCTAGCCCAGGCAACAGAGCAAGCCCTGTCTCAAACAAACAAACAACATAAATCAAAAAAACAACTGAGGCCCAGAAAGGCAAAGTCAAGTTACTTGCCCAGAGCCACCAGCAAAGCTAGGATTTGAACCTAGAACTGGAAAAACTACCTTAAAAAAAATTTTTTTTAAAGTTGTTATAACACAGAATACTAGAATAATGTAACCACCCACTCTTATCCTGGACAAAGCCACTGCCCCAAAATGACCACAATTAGGAGCCCATGCTCTTGGGAACTATGCCAGTTAGAGACGTGCTTGTTATTAATACTCTCGGATGGATCTGGCCCTGGCTGCCTGCGGGAAACTGAGTGGGTCTGAGGGTTGGGAAGGTGTACTGGGAGGGGCGACTCAGGTCCCAAGCCGTGATCTCCCTGGCCAGCTGGCAGGGCCCCTCACCATCTCATGGCAGGCCCGACTCTTGAGGGCCATGGCCCCGTACTTGCTGTAGCATGTCTCTCCGCTGTTCCCTGCCAGCACTGCCATGTCCGTGCAGGTCACACACAGCAGCCCTGTGGGGAGGGGCTGGGCAGTGAGGACCCTCCAAACACCCCAAGCCCAGTTCCATATCCCAGCATCAGCCCAGCCTCACCTCCTTCACTCACAGCCTGCACAGCTGCGTCCAGGAAGGGGGCAGGGCTGCCATAGGGGTCCAGGTCGATGACATCAAACCTCTCTGACACCCGCTGGTGCTGGTACATCAGCATCCTGGGTGCAAGAGGGCCAGGTCCTCAGCCTTCTGCACCAGGTACCTGCTCTGTTCCCTACACATGTGAACTCCGACAGTGCGGTGAACTCAGGGACTAGCTTCCCAGGTTTACGTCCTGGCTTGGCTGTTTATTAACTGCATGATTTTGTTCCTTAGATGGGCCTTAGTCTATCCATCTATAACAATGACAACGATAATAGCCAATACTGATATAGGACATAACACGCCTGGCACTGTTTCAAGCAGTTTGTAGACTTTTAACACATTTAACCACACAATCCTCCAAACAACTGCATGGGCTGGGAACTATTATTGTTCCCTTTGCAGACGAGGAAATGCAAATGCTACTTATTTCTGGCACATTATCTACCATTTAATCGGCACAGCAATCCCTGTAAAACTACTGTTCTCATTTGACAGGCAAAGAAACTAGGGCTCAAAGAGGCTAAGTCACTCGCCCAAGGTCATACAGTGAGAACATGATGGAGCCAGGATTTGGCCCCAGGCAGCCTGGCTCCAGTGCTGGGCTGTGCTGCTCAGAACCTACCGGGCGTCTGCCTGGCTGGGCTGCACCAGGTGGGCCACATCATTGAGCTGCACGTTATGGCGCATGAGATCCATGGCTCGGGCAGATGCATCATTGGCAACCACAGATCGGAGTCCAGGCACCTCTCGGGCGAATCGAATGGAACGCAGGCCGGAAGCAGCCAGGCCCTCCAGCACCCGCAGGCCCTCCTGTTGAGTAAGCAGGGAGCCCCACTCACATCTCAATCTCTATACTCTTCTGGGCCCCAGGGAACCCCCACCACCCACCTCCAATGACTCTCCTCCTCCAGGAGTCCTCCTCCTTCTGTCACCCACTAAATTCCAGAGCTGCCACCTCCTATGCTCAGGTCCCACCTCACAGATCTCTCCCACGATGGCTATTCGAGGTTGGTCTCCTGGGGCCGGGTTTTCACTCTCTTTTGGTTCAACTTTTTCCTCCTCTTGCTCCGACAAGGCCACAACCACCTTTTGCACGTCTTTCTCACCCGGCACCTTGACTGCAGCCACCCAAAAGGCACACGTCAGGGGGTATCAAAGCCCCCTCTGAGAAACCTCCCTTTAATCTTCAGAATACAGGAGATTAGTGGAAGAAAATCTTCCCAAAGACCCTAGGCAAAGGCTGAGGGAGCACAGCCCAGGGCCTGCTATGTAGCTGGAGCCTCTCTGGGGTTTCCAGGGAGAGGTGCCCAGGCAGGGAGAAAGCTTTGTGTGACCCCCACCCACCAGGAGCCTGGACCTCCCCACTCACTCTGGATTCCTTTGGCCCCAAGCTGCATGCGAGCAAACTCGGTGATCACAGCACATCTGGCAGGAGACAGATGATCAGCTCATAGCCCTTCATCCTCACTGACCCACTCCCCTCAGCCAGGTTGACCCCGGATCCCTGCTCACGTCAGGTCCCGGTTGAACTCCTGCACCGGGTTATAAAAGACCTCGTTGGCGCTGGGGAAGGCGATCTTGGCGGCCCCCTCGGTGACTGTCATCTCCTGGATCTCGCGTGGGAACTCTTCTGCGCAGGGTCCAGTGCCGTTCTCCATTGCTGATGGATTCAGCGGCCCTTGGGACTGCCCCTCTGCAAACCGAGCTCTACAGAGACTGCGGGCGGAGCGGAGAGTGAGGCTTAGCCACTGAACGATTCTCGCATGGGACATCCGCGGGCGCCTCTGCTCGCCAAGCCTGGTTAGGGGGGTGAGGGCATAGAAAGAAGTTCAGAGAGCTGTATTACGGGGCCAGGAGTGTCCTTCACATCTATATAATGGGGACTAAGGAGACGCTGCGGCCCCAATAAGCTGACACCACCCCGTTTTCAGGGGGATTGATCCCTGCGGAGCCGGAAGCTCTCGTGCGGACCCGCCTCCAGTCCGGATCCCTGCCCGTGCCGCCCAGCTCCTCCTCACCTCCTTTCGCGACACAGAAAACCAAACTAGTCTTAGTGCACGTTTCCCAAATTAGGACCTGGGCGCCGCCATGTTGGCACAGTGGGTGGGCGAATCACATGACAGTAGTTAGCCAATCAGTGATGGCACCTACGGTTGGGGGCCAGGATCAAAATGCGTAGCAGAAAGGAAGCGCGCTGATCATGCTGTGCAGGGTCCCTTAATTACAGCGACTCCCCTGGGAGAACACGTCACTGGTCCCATTTCAGAGATGAAGGAGTTGTGGCTCAGAAAAGGGGCGGTAAGCGGAGAAACCCAACACCTACTGATTGTGTTCTGTGTGCTGGGTTCTACATACACATTATTTCAGAGCACCCTGCAGGAATGACTCAAGACTCTGGAATTGAATTTACTGGGTTTCAATCTCAGTCACACCACATGCTCTGGGCGAGTTACTCAAACTCTCGAGGCCTCACTTTCCTTACCTTTTAAATAACAATCTTAATTTACAAGGTAGAGCAAAGATTAAGTCACACAATACTTGGAAGGTGTGCAGAGCAGTCACTCTCACATAGTAAGCACGCAGTATCTTCTAACCGGTGTATGAAGGCAGAAGAGCTTAATGGTCTCGGTTGCCTGGGTTCGAGTCTCAGCTCACCTTGCTACTTTTTCTTAACTCTGTACTTAGGTTTCCTCATTCTCAAGATGGGCAGAACTTCTTTAACGTTAGTTACTGGGTCGTGGTGAGGAGCAAACAAGTTAGTGCAACTAAAATGTTAACGGAACCTGGCATCCGATAAGCATCATAAAAGTCTTAGCTTTTATTGTCGCTTCTAGAGTTTGGGCTTAAATCCTGGCACCCGCCATCACTTCCTTGCTGCGTGATCTTGATTAGGTTTCTTCATCTCTCTGTGTCTCCCTTTATTTTTTATAAAGTGTGTGTGTGTAAAACAGTTTCTACCTAAAAATGTTACTGTAAAGTTTAAACGAGCTAATTCCCATAAAGAGCCCGAAACAGTGCCTGGCACGGTAAACAGCAGTCGTTATTGTTTGTTTTACAGGAAACTAAAGTTCGGAAAGGTAGAGCGACTTGGCCAAGGTCCCGGGACTAGAAGGTGGCGGGGTCGGGATTCGAACTACCCAGCAGATCCGACGTACAGGAGAGGATCCTCAGGGGCGTAGAGAGGAGACGGAGCCGGGAAGAAGGGGCGCGCTCGAAGCTCGGCTGGCCTCGCCTAGGGGGCGGGACCTGGGGGCGGTGCGCGGGCGGGGCCGCGGCCGCTCCTCCCTGGCCTGGCTGCGGCGGCGGCGCGGCTTGCGCTCGCTCGGCGCTCGGCTGGGGCGGCCTGGCCCACAATGAATGGCCGCCGCGGCTGCCGCTGCTGCTGAGGCGGAGGCCGCGGAGGCGGAGGCCGAGGCCCCGGCGCAGGGGGGCGCGCCCCGGGCCCAGGCCCGGCCCGAGCCGCCGCTGCGGAGCCCGCCGGGAGCCCCCGGAGCGCGGCCACGGCGCAGGTGAGGCTGCCCGCCCCAGGCCCGGTTCCGGCCTCCTTCCGCCGGGGCGGCCCGAGGGCTGCGGGGGGAGGGCCCAGGGGTTTTCTCGGACAGAGGAGGAGCTGGGCCGGCAGCCGGCACTGTGCTCGGGCCCGCGAGCGTGTGGAGGCCCGGCCACCGCGGGCGGCCTTGAGCGTCCAGCCCCGGGCCGGCCTCGGGGTTTTGGGGTGGCGGGCCTGGGCCCGGACTCCCACCGCCACTCCCAGCGAGGGAGGGGCCCAGGTCGGGCCAGGGCAGGTGCCTGGGGGTCCCAGGACGTTGGGGGCCTGGAGGAGGAAAAGTGTGGAGGCTTCCCGGGGATGCCGGAGGGGGAGGGGGAGGGGGAGGAGGAGTCGGGCTCTGGGCTGGCCGAGTGGGGGAGGAGAGGAGAGCTGAGCGGCCGGAGGGAAACGGCCCGGAGGGGGGCGGGGAGGGGCCGGGCCTGCAGGTACTGTCTGGGCGCTGGAGGAGGTGGGTGGGTCAAGTTACAGGCCTGGGGGCGGCTGAGGAGAAGCCCAGGAAGTGGGGCATGGTGGGTGTGGGCGGAGTTAGTTCGGGTGGGGGCGAATAGGAGATCCCGGAGATGTTTGCCGGGGTCACACGAGGTCAGAGCACAGAGAGATGGGGGAAGGCCAAATCTGGGGGCGATCAGGTAAGGCGAGGGACTACTGTAGGAGTTTTGGGAGTGGGGGCAGGCAGATCCTTTGGGCCAGGCTAGTGGGGATTTGGGGGCAGGTCAGAAAAAACTAGTGTGGCCAGAAAGTGTATGCCAAGATGTGCCCCCCACCTCCAAGTGTTAGCTCAGGGTCAAACCTAGGGGTTTCCTTTTTCCCCCCGGACACATTATGCCTGAAGCCTCAGCCTACCCCTTGGGCAAGCCTCTGCCAATTGTTCAAAGGCGCTGGCCAGTGGGTGTTTGTGTGGGCAGCTGGAGACAATCTGGAACACCTAGCTCAGGCGTCTTGTTTACCACCGGGATGGCCCTCGCCCACTGCCTCCCTATATATCTGCAAGTGGCAACCCAACAGACACTACCTGAATGTCTTAGGGTCCTGGATTCTGTTCCTACTTTGTGTGACCAGAGCTTGGAGGCTCAAACCTAGGGGATGGGAACTCACAGCTACTATGGTATGCCGTGGCCTCCCAGGAACCAGCTCCCTGAGCCTGAGTTCTGTGGGTCCCCTCCCTGGAGGTGAAGAATTAGGCAGCTGAGCATATGAAGCTGTGTTGATCGTGGTTTGGAGGCTCCTGATGGGGTGAAGGCAGGTCGCAGAGATGAGGTTAAGGGGATCAAGTTAGGCACCCACACCCTGGGCCCAGCCCTTGGGCTTACCCGCCACAGGATTCTGCCTCTGGGGTGCTTGTCCCGGGCCAGGCCCTGTGCTGAGCTTGCTGGTCGGATGAGCTCATTGATGGCTCACCACCACCGGGTCAGCTTAGGCCTCTGTGGTCCAGACAAGGAAGCTGAGGCTCACGGGGTGGCATGGTTTGTCCCAGGTCATGTGACTAGATAGTGGCTGAACTAGGATTGACTGACCCTCAGCTCAAACCCGTAGTCACCTGGTTCACCTTCCGAGGGCACAGCTGGAGAAGCTCCTGGCTGTTCCAGATTTCCTGGCGGGGACTCTCCTCCACCCAGGCCTTTCCTCCTGCCCATCCCAAGGGACGGGTCAGTCCCCATTTGGGACAGACTGAATTTCCTTGGTGTCCCAGGGGACTGGAACAGTGGAAGCTTCTTTCTCAGAGGCCTGGTCACCCCTTCTCCCTCATTCCTCTTCTGGGAGCCAGGAGGTCAGGGATCACGGAGCTGTGGGCTGGCTGTGGGAAGTGACCATGAGGATGGGGCTGGCATTGGAGCTGGATTTTGCTTCGCTTTCCTAGGTTGTTTGGCCCCCAGTCGGACTGCCCGGCTTTTGTTCCTTGTTTCCCGGCTAATTGCAAGGCTGTTACCAGGGTGTCCGCGGGACTTTGATTTGGGATCTGCAGCACCTGAGGCAGGAGCTGCAACCTGCTGGGTCAAGTGGTGTCAGCCAGTTCTTCTGGGTTTAATAATGCATTGTTACCCTAATTCCCCCCTTTCCCCATGTCCCTGTAGTTCCCAGGATAACCCCCCATCCCCACCCAACCTGGGTCCTGTCCTTCTCACCTCTCTGGGTGGTCTCCTGGCTCTGGGAGGAGTAGGAACTGGGCCCTCGGCCCCATGTAAAGAGACCATCCTCCCTGCCTGGTTGGTCTGGAGCTGGCTGCCGGGGCTGGTGCACACAGATGGGGGTGGGGGGTACCATCCGGTCACTCTGCTAAAACAGGGCCAGAGACTGATGGGAGTTGGCCCAGATATGCGAATGGCAGGGAAGGGGATCTGGCCTGCAGCTAGAGGCGGAGGCTCCGGTAATAACTGCTTTTCAGTGGGAACTTAGCACCCACACTGTGAGGCCAGTGCAACAAGTAGATGGCCCATTAAGACAGTTCTGTTTCAGTGCTGGGGGCCGGCTCCCTGCTGGGGGCTCGGAAGCAGCCCTGAGTAACAGATCCGGAGCAGCTGCCTCTCCGGCATCTTTTGTGCTAGTGAAGGTGACCAACCGCGGACAAGCAAACGGTCCAGATAACTTCAGATAGCTCTCATATTTGCAGAGATGATATAACTTGGCGAAGCTGGAGTGCGCTAGGAGGGAATGGGGAGATTTCCACTGGGTGGTCAGGCAGGGCTTCCAAGGAGAGCTAAGATATGAATAATAGGAAATGAATGACCAGTCCTGGTGGCTCACCCCAGCAATCCTAGCGCTCTAGGAGGCTATGGTGGGAGGATCACTTGAGATCAGGAGTTGGAGACCGCTCTGAGCAAGAGCGAGACCCCGTCTTTACCAATAATGGAAAAAAGCTAGCCAGGCATGGTGTCTGGCGCATCTAGTCCCAGTTACTTGAGAGGCTGAGGCAAGAGGATCACTTCAGCTCAGGAGTTGGAGGTTGCAGTGAGCTGTGATAGCGCCACTGCACTCTACACTCAACCCAGGGTGACAGAGCCAAACTGTCTCCAAGAAAGAAAGAAAGAAAGGAATTAGCTGGGGGTGGCTCTGGGGCAGGGAGGGGCCAGTGTTCCTGGGGCCTGCACATTCACAGCTTTTGTTAAGTATAATCGCCAATCTCCGGCTAAATTGCTCTAAACATTTTGTCTTCAGGAGGGAAGGGGAGAGGGATGACCCTAGGGGATCCTTAGTGCCTTTTGCTGGGAAGGGAAGTCCTGTCTCTGCCTCCTGCATCTCCCCATCATTCCTGCATGAAAATCGGGCAGCGGGGAGCCCCAGCAGGTTCTTGAGCTGGGCTTTGAGGAGATCTTAGTTTGAGTCAGTCTTACAGGATCTATCAGAGGGTCAGCCTGGAGAGGCAGGGGCTCTGGAGAGAGTTGGGGATTGCCCCAGAGAGGCCTGAGCCCCGAGTTATCTGCATCCTTGCCAGAGCCGGAGAGGGAGAGCCTGCCAGACCAGGGCGGGGCACCGGGCCTTGGAAACACAGAGGCAGTGTTCAGTCCCTCTCTTGGGTCCTCTGTATCCCTCGTCACCTCTTCCCCCTTCTTGGGTTGCTCTGAGCACTTTGACACATTTTAACTCATTTAAGCCTGTGACTAGCGAGTCCCTGTTGTCATCACCATTTGATACATGAGGAAACTGAGGCATGCGAGGCTTTCCTTCACACCCGGGTCTGGAGCCATCTGCCAGTCACCCCTCTCCCCTCTTCAGAAAGCTACAACAGCAGCCTTTGCGGGTGGCCCGCGCTGGCCCCCAGCCGCCTGGGTGTCCCCTCAGCCCAGAATGCCTTCTCCTGGAGTGCCCTCGGCCCCGGGGAGGTGGCCCGCACATCAGGTGGGCGTGAGGCCCAGGCGCTGCAGAGGTTGTGCTTGTTGTGTGGTCGTGGTCATTGTCTAGTCCTTAAAGACTGTGAGGACTTCGACTGTGTCCGAGTCGTGTTTTCTGAATGAGCAGAAGGACAAAGTAGGTGAAGGTGGGCGAACAAACACAGTGTGATAGAGAGAGTGAAATTTCACGGTCAGTGCCACCCTGCCCAGCCATGGCACTGGGCAGAGGTCTTGACCTGTGCACCTCAGTTGCCCCCTCTGATGAGTAGGGACAGGAGACGCTTGGGAAATGTCTGGAGACGCTTCTGGTTGTCACTGCAGGGGGCGGGGGTGCTGCCGGCGCAAAGCGGGTCTACAGGCAGGGCAGCCCCCACTGCAAAGAATGACCCAGCGTGCCTGGCAGCAGTGCCCCGTGTCTGGTGTCGTAAGGATTACGGGAGGGCTTCTTTCTGGGGTGATTGATTGTGCAGTGCTGTGAGGACTCTGGGGGCGCTTTCAGCGAGTGCTGCTTATTAAGGCTCTTGAAACGTGCAGGGTTCTGGCAGATAGAGGCGGAAGATGTCTCCGATTCTCAGGGAGGGGCCAAGGAGACAGGCCGAGGGGACACCACTAATCATAACAGCTGGCACTACTGGGCACCGCCTGCCCATGTTATTTGATTGCTTAATTGTGGAAACAGCCTCATGAGGTGGCTGCTGCTGTTAGCCCACTTTACAGATGGGAAGACTGGTCTCGGGGGCGAGTACCATTATAGATAGATGTTTTCTGGGAGCATAATTGTGGGTGAGAAGCTTTGTAAGGGATTTGAGCCTGGCGCAATAAGATTCAAAAGCTTAGCTAAGTGTGGTGGTACACACGTGTAGTCCCAGCTGCTCAGAAGGCCGAGGCAGGAGGATCACTTGAGCCTGGGAGTTTGAGGCTGCAGTGAGCTATGATTGTGCTTGTGAATAGCCCCTGCACCCCAGCCTGGATAGCATAGCAAGGCCTCTCGTTCCCTCCCCACCCACCTACCCACCAAAAGGGCTAGATGTTCTGCCCTGCCACGCCCTGCGTGGTCTCCTAGCACACAGCTCAGCAGGCCCCATTCCCAGTATAACCACCCTGCCTCCAGCCCCAGCAGCCTCCTTTGTGTTCATGGCACCAGTGGCACCTCAGGGCCTTTGCACTTGCCGTTCCACCCTCAGCTGCTGCTCCCGTGTCCGTGGGTGTGAAGGCACACGGGGAGAGTGGGCTGTAAGGGAAGGTGGGCTTCTGGTCGGGGCCTGGAGCTCGATGAGGACAGACCAGAGCTGCTGCCGGGCTCTCCAAGGAGCTGGAGCTGCAGCCTGCGGAGGCCAGATTGCCGATTGCGAGGGTGCGAGGAGGGAGTGGGAGGAGGGAAGAGGGAGAGGCGGCAGGCGGAGACTGCTCATTCCTGGAGGTGGCGGAGGGAGGAGGAAGGGCTGGAGAATAGCTGCGGGAGGTTGGGAGAAAGAAGGCCTTCCTGGGGCTGGGGTGGGCAGAGAGAGCAGCACCCAGTCTGATCCTTAGACAGCACCTGAGACCCTAAGGTGGGGTGGGGTCCCCAGGCAGGCCGTAGACCCTGTTTCTGGAGAGGACCTGCCTGGCTCTGGGCTTGGCCTGTTCTGGGTTCCCATCCTGCCTCCGACTTGCTTTTCTGAGCAGCAGTTTTGCCATCTGTGAAATGGGTCTAGTTGCAGCTGCCTTACACCCTCGCCTGTACAAACCAGGGCCTGCCCTTCACCGGCCGCACCTCTCTGGGCCTCAGTCCCATCCACAAAATGGCAGGAAGACCCATTTCTTCCTCAGAAACTGTCAAGAGGAGGAATGAAACGAAGCTTGTCTGCGCCCTTGCTGGGCACTGGCGCACAGTAGGTGCAGCCTGAGTAGGGGCAGCTGTTACTAATCCTGTGTACCACCGTGGACTTAATGTCAGCCTTCGAGGGGCAGAGAATTAAACGTGCATGTAATTAAAATATATACAGGCGGTGGCACACCTGTAATCCCAGCACTTTTCGAAGGCTGAGGCAAGAGGATCACTTGAGGCCAGGAGTTAGAGACCAGCCTGGGCAACATAGTGAGACCCTGTCTCTACCAAAAAGTAAATAAATTAGCCAGGTGTGTTGGCGCGCACATGTAGTCCCAGCTACTCAGGAGACTGAGGCAGGAGGATCGCTTGAGCGCACGAGTTTGAAGTTGCAGTAAGCTATGATGATGCCACTGCACTCTAGCCTGGGCAACACAGTGAGACCCTGTCTCCAAAAAAGAAAAAAATATATATTCAAATGCCACCAAAAGGACCTCCACAGTCAGATGTCACTTTGTTCCTGGCTAGCAAAAACCGTCTGCCTAGGTTACCTTCCCATACAGCTCCAAGAGGGGTTGAACGGGTCTGGGTCGTGTGGGTCACCCAAGCAGCCGGGTGTGGCTGCCTCCTGCCGTGCTGGGTGTGGGGACTGTAGGGCTTCCCTGGGCCTGTGCTCCCTGGTACACTTGGCGTTGATGGTTTCCCTTAACTGGTGTTTACATGTCTTCGTCCATTCGCGCTGTTCTAACAAAGTGCTCTAGAGTGGGTAATTTGTAAACAGCAGAAACGTATTGCTCACAGATCTGGAGGCCGGGAAGTCCCAGGTCAAGGTGCCAGCAGATTCAGTGTCCGGTGAGGGGCTGTTCCTCGTAGATGGCAGAGGGGCAAACAAGCCCCCTCGGGCACGAATCCCACTCGCGCAGGCAGAACCTTCTCGACCTCCCAAACACCCCACCTCTTAATACTACTGATGGGTTTCGACATACGAATTTCGGGGAGGGTACAAACATTCAAGCCATAGCACGTGTCAATGGCCATCTCACCGCTTCCCTGGAAAGTCGGTTGGAAACATATGTGCCTTTGATAGTCGCTCATGGGTGCAAATCTATTGCCCCAGCCTCTGCTGGCTGGGGAATTCCGCCCGAGCTCTCTCACCAAAGAAAGAGCTGGCAGCTTCTGCTCCCAGGAATCGTCCTGCCAGCCCCTTCCCAAACGCGGCATGGCACAGCAGCAGCGTGAGCTGGGAATTTGAAATTCGGGGACATTGAGCCCCAAGTGGGCCCCTGACTGCAGGCCCCCTCACACATACACACCCTGTCCCTGTCCCCCCACACCCAAAAGGGAGTAAGATCAGAAGGAATGGAAATAATTCCTTCATTCATTCATTGAAATAATTCTTCATTCATTCCACAACAACTATTGAGCACGCACGGTGCGCCTGTCCTGTCCTAGGGGCAGGGGACACAGCAGGGAACTACACGAGCAAACTCCCGCCCCTGGGAAGCTGACTCATAGCCAAAGTGGGGGAACTACCCAGTTTGCTAGATTGTAGTAGGAAGTGGGGACGGCATTCCCACCCCAGGAGGCCCGGGAGCAGTCAGGGCCGGACCAGACCACCAGGGCCCCAAGGAACCCTTGTAGGGGCCTGTAGCGGTGTCGGTTAGGGTCAAGGTGGTGCAGAGTGGTTTTGAAGAAGTCAAGGGCGAATCCCAGGGTCGGAGAGAGGGTGGCTGGAGCTTCCGTCCATGGCTGTGTGGAAGGAGGTGTCTGCGTGTTGGTCGTGCGAGTCTCATCGCAGGGAGGTCCCGTTGAGAAGCTCCAGTGGAGGAGGCTCAGCGCACAGGTGGTGTTTTAGTCCTGCGTTAGCTCTGGCTGCCACAACAAGGTACCATAGATTGGGTGGCTTAAGCAGCAGGTGTTTATTTCGTCACTGTTCTGGGACTTGGCAGTCCAAGGGCAGGGTGCCAGCAGGGTCGAGTTCTGGTGAGGGCCCTCTCCCTGGCTCGAGGATAGCCGTCTTCTCAGTTCTACCCTTATGAACTTTGCCTCCCAAAGATGCCATCTTCAAATAGGCAGTCGGGCCTTCAGCCTATGGATTTGGGGAAGGGGCAAGATTCAGTCTGTCGCAGAGCTGAGACCGAGCAGGGTCCCCCAGAGGTGAGAGCACTTTCCACCACCGCCCCTCCCAGATGCCAGCTCCAGTGTCACCCCGCTCCAGGCAAGGCCACACGCCCCCGTGTGCAGCACATGGGCTGAACAGGCCGCGTCCCCCCTGCCTCCAGACCATGCATTCCACAGGCAAGGCCTTCTCATCTCAGTCTCGGCCTGCCACTGGCAGGGACTTGGCAAATATTTGTTGAGTGACTGTTGGGAAGGCATGGAAACCGCGGCCCGTGCCCTTGAATCTCACTGGGAGACCTGCTTGTGCCAGGGGCCAGGACTAGCGATGCTGGGAGGGTCTCCTCCACCCTGTGGGGCTGGGGGCTGCCTTGTGGCCTCTTGCCCCTCCCCTGCAGGGGGGGCTGGTAAGCTGAGTTTGGGGGCGAGATGGCTCTGATGTGTTCTCTGCCCTTGAGAACAGTCAAGTGGGAGTCAGCGTTCTTGGAGGTAAGCGGAGGGCGTGTGGCCAGGGACGGGCTCAGGAGAGGGGCGTCTTCTCCAGCCTGGAGAATTCTCGGAGCATGGGGTAGCTGAGGGTGGAGGAAGAGGCCACTCCGGGCAGCGTGACACCGTGGGCAAAGGCCTGGCCTCGGTGGAGGGGTGCCAGGCTGAGGGGTGTGTTGCACCGGGTGGGGGGGGAGCAGTCGCCTGCTCCAGGAGCCCAGCCTGGTGGGGATGGAACTGTTGGGTGGTTTAGAGGCTCGACACTGAATTCTATCCCACTCCTGCCCCAACCAGCCGGTGACCCAGCCAGGTACCCACTGCTTGAGACCTGTTTCTCCTGGGGGTCCAGTCATAGCTGCTGCCTGCTGCGGCTGGTGTGGGTGACAGACTCTTCGCAGGGCCCGAGGCAGTTGTCCCCCTGAGTCTGGACAGGATTGAGACAGTCCCCGAGGGATGGAGGGGTAGTCGGGGTGGGTCTGCCTGGCTCCCGGCTACAGTCCCAGGGGTGTCCACAGCCTCACCCCCCACACACCCTAAACCCTTGTAGGGCCAGCGAGCCCTCTCGGAACAGCATTTAGGCCTCCGCAGCTCACAGACCTGCTCCCCGCTTCCAGGTCCCCAGCAACGTGGAGGGCTGGGGCCTGTGCACACGCTGGCTGAGCGGGTGCTCCTACCACTCGCTAATTGCTAATCAAAGGCTCCAAAGCTGAGGCGCGTAGGGGACCCCAGCCCGAGTGTCAGGTTGGCTCCTGACTTCAGGAGGAGGCCTGGGCTCCACACACGCATCTCTGTCATCTCCTTTTGTCTCCAGAACCTCACAGTCCCCATTGCTGGGTGCTGCTTGTGTGCCTTGCGCCTCTCTCAGGGAGGGATTTGGCTACCTGGGACTGGGCAAGGTGGCACTGTGGTCCCCATCCCATAGTGAGACAGTCCTAGCATCCAGTTTGGAGGCTGCCTCCAGTGCTTAGGTAATCTGCAGAGAGTGTCTGCGACAGTTGCCGGCACAGCAAGCGAAATTAGTGGGACCCCTGGGAATGCCCTCTGTGGCCCTGGAAGTGTCTGTGTCCCCAACCTCTGCTCCAGCTCCTGCCCCCAACAGCTGCCATGTCCCCAACTCAAGTCGATTACTCCTACCCTGTGCTGTCTGCCTCTCCCCCCCCCCCCTTGTTTCTTTAACACGTTTACAAATATTTACTGAGCATCTACTTCTAAGGAACTAATCTTGAACTAAACTGGCCAGGGTGCCCACCCTCATGGAGACGCAGTCCCATCGGGTGGATAACTACATACAGCTCGTAAAATGCCGCCCTGGCCCCAGCTAACTCCAGGCTTCTTGCTGCTCATTCCCAAAGAGATGTCCCTGCTCCCCAGGCCAGGCCTCTGCCTGTCACACACCCCGCCCAGTAGCCACACACCCCCAGATGACACCTTCCTGCCCAGGGCTGTTCTCTCATCTCCCCAGCTCCTATTAATCCTTTAGTGGTCCCTGCCACCAAGATCAGCCACTCTGTGACACACTCACCCCAGCTGTAACTAAATCATTCCTGTGTGTTTCCCCGCTAGACAGTGAGCCCTGGCTAGGAACAGCCAATCCTGTTCAGGGCTGTGTCCCCAGCACCTTGGCACGGAGGAGGAGAGGTCCATCAGGGTGGGGGGGATCAGTCCCCATTTTGCAGATGAGCAAACTGAGGCACAGAGAGGTGAGGGGCTTTGGCTGTACTGCACAGTTGTCCTGTCTTGGTCCTCCCCTGGAGGGTGAGCCTGGAGCACCCCTCCAGGAACTGGGTGGTGGCCTCTTCCCCTGACTGTCTTGGTCCTTGCTGTTTGGGCCCCCGTATGGGGGATGGGGGGTGCCTTCAATTTGGCAGCCCAGGGAGGTCCCAGTACCCTGAAGTGGGTTCGCTGAGCTCTGTCCTTTGGCCACCATGTGATCCCTCCGTTTCTCCTGCCTCTCCTAGAGGGCTGACTCCTGGCCTGTCGGGCTCGGAGGCTGGGCTGGGAGATTTGCGCTGCCAAGTGCCTGGGCATTCCAGATTCTGCCGCCTCTCTCTGATTAGCCTAAGTCATCCGTGTGTTGAGACGGTGATTCTGAGTAGGAGGAAGAGGAGGGAGGATACAGCTGAGGAAAATCTCAGGCTGCCGTTCTCAGACTCTGGTTTAAATGTCGCCCCCAGCACTTACTCCCATATGACCTCAGGACAGTCCTTAACTTCCACATGGCCTCAGTATTCCCAGCTGAGAATTGGGAGTGTGAAACCAGCCCCAAAATCCTGCTAAGAGGATTCCAGGAGCTCGTGGGGGTGGTGTGTTGGCTCCTCCCTTAGCCTGGGTGCTGGGAGCGGCAGGCCCTGCAGCTGGCTCCTGGTCTGCCAGAGCACCTGGCACAGACAGTAGTGGCGGCTCTGTAAGTATGGCTTGAGTTCGCAGGATCAGTTAGTCCTCGGTTTCCAAATGGAGAAAGCGGAGACTTGGAGCTTCTGGTCCTAGGAGCAGGTCAGTGCTGGAGCCAGGACTCAACCTGGGCCCAGAGGTACCTCCGAGCCCTTGGGCACATGCCAGTTCTGTTCCTCCAAGCAGCCCATTACCAAGTAGGGGCCAAGTCTTCACTGTCTTCTTTTCCCAGTGCCCAGACCACAGCAGCAGCTCTGAATGGGGTTGCCAACGAATGAGAAAACGAAAAGATGTGTGAAAGCTAACAAGGAGTGAAGGAAAAAAAGTGGAGGTTCATTCTTGCCCCAGGGCCTTTGCACATACTTGTTAGCATCTTTTTCCAGCTGGAGTCTCTGCTCAGGCCTTCCTCACTTAGGGAAGCCTTCTCATCCCCGCCCTGCCCAGGCAGGACCGCTGCCTGCCAAAGACCTGTAGCATTGCGGAGGGCTCACTTGCTCCAGTGGCAGAATGTATAAGGCCACACCTTCCCTCAGAGCACTTCACTGACTGCCCCGGAGTGTGGACACAGCCTCCCCCTCTGCCTGCCTGGCCAGTTCTTCCTGCCGGAAGAGGCAGCACAGGCTCTTATGCACGTGGAGAGTTGCCCGGCCTCTCTCCCCAGCGGGTCCCCTCACCGGTCAGGGCAGGGGTGGCTCCCCGAACAGCTTAATTCTTCCTCCCCTCCCCGCTAAGCATGTTTGGGTTAATTTGCCTAAATTAAATATATATAGTATGATTTCACTTTTTTTTTTTTTTTGAGACAGAGTCTCGCTTTGCTGCCCAGCCTAGAGTGAGTGCTGTGGCGTCAGCCTAGCTCACAGCAACCTCAATCTCCTGGGCTTAAGCAAACCTCCTGCCTCAGCCTCCCAAGTAGCCTCCCAAGTAGGGACTACAGGCATGTGCCACCATGCCCAGCTAATTTTTTTCTATATATATTAGTTGGCCAATTAATTTATTTCTATTTAAAGTAGAGACGGGGTCTCACTCTTGCTCAGGCTGGTTTCGAACTCCTGACCTTGAGCAATCCGCCCGCCTCAGCCTCCCAGAGTGCTGGGATTACAGGTGTGAGCCACCGCGCCCGGCCACTTTTTTTATTTTTTGAGACAGGGTCTCACTTTGTTGCCCCGGTTAGTGGCTTCATCATAACTCCCTGCAACCTCAAACTCGTAGGCTCAAGCAGTCCTCCTGCCCCACCCTTCTGAATAACTGGGACTATAAGTGAATGGTGCCACCACACCTGGCTATTTTTTTAAATTTTTGTAGAGATGGGGTCTTTTATTGCCCAGGTTGGTCTTGAGCTCCTGGCCTCAAGCTGTCCTCCTACCTCGGCCTCACAAAGTGTTGGGATTACAGGCCACTGCACCCAGCCTCCTCCTTTTTTTTTTTAAGTAATACTTATTTTGCACATAGGCAATTTGTTCACCACACTCAAAATTCAAAAGATCTAAACAGTGTGCTCACGGTACTTTGTAAGTTTCATTCCTAATTCTGCCCAGAGGAAACCGGTCTCCTTCCCTCCCTCCCTTTCTCTTTCATAGCTTTATTGAGACGCACACATCATCCACTTCACCCATTTCCAGTGTACAGTTCATCGGTCAGTAGTAGATTCACAGAAGATTTTGCATTATGTCAAGAATGAACCCCACGTACCTTTGCTTTCACTGACTGCCTCCCATTCTCCCCTCCCCCCAGCCCCTGACAACCATGAATCTGCTTCCTGTCTGCATGGATTTGCCTATTCTGGACATCTCATATAAATGGGGCTATACGCTACGTGGTCCTTTTGTCTGGCTGCTTTCACGTTGCGTAGTGTTTTCCAGGGACATCCATGTTGTAGCATGTGTCAGAATTTCCTTCCTTTTATGGCTGAATAATATTCCATTGTATGGATTTGCCACATTTTGTTTATCTATTCATCCGTGGATGGAACTTTTGGATTGTTTCCACCTCTGAGCTATTGTGAATAGTGCTGCTGTGAACATTTGCGTGCAGGTTTTTATGTGGACAAATGTTTTCATTTCCCCTGGGCATAAATCCTAGGAGTGGAGTTGCTGGGTCGTATGGTAACTGTGTTTAACCATTTGAGGAACTGTCAGACTGTTTTCCAAGGCGGCCGCACCATTTTACACTTTTACAAGCAGTGTGCGAGGGTTCTGATTTCTCTTCATCAACTTTTTGATTCTCGCCAGCCTAGTGGGCGTGAGTTGGTATATCGTTGTGGTTTAGATTTGCATTTCCCTGGTGAGCAGTGATGTTTTCGTGTAATTTCGTGAGCAGTCATTCAATCGGTCAGCAAACGGTGATTAAGGCTCACGTGCTCAGCACTGTGAACTCTGTTGCACAATCAGGTCTGCCTTCTTGGCATTTGCACACCAGTGCCCTGCAAAGGTACCCTGTGCACGCGGTGCTGGTGATAGTTGGCGCTCGTGGGCACTTACTGCATCCGTCCTAGCCACCCTAGGCAAACTCATTTGATATGCAGTTTCACACAGGTACGTGTGCCTTTGCCCGCTTCTCTGCAAGGGACAGCTTGTGGCTGCCCTGGTCTGCAGCTGGCTTAGCTGATTGGACAGTGTCTCATAAAAGCAGATCTGTACTGGGACGGAAGGGGTTGGAGGGGGCTCCATGCAATTCTTACAGCCACGGCAAATGTCCCTGCAGCAGGGGAGGTCTGTGAGGACAGGGCCAGGCCAAGCCCAGCAATTGCCACCTGACCCCCGTCCCTCCGTCTCTCCCTGTCCCCCGCGCAGCCGCCGCCATGGCGCAGACCTTGCAGATGGAGATACCGAACTTCGGCAACAGTATCCTCGAGTGCCTCAACGAGCAGCGGCTACAGGGCCTTTACTGTGACGTGTCCGTGGTGGTCAAGGGCCATGCCTTCAAGGCCCACCGGGCGGTGCTGGCCGCCAGCAGCTCCTACTTCCGGGACCTGTTCAACAGCAGCCGCAGCGCCGTGGTGGAGCTGCCGGCGGCCGTGCAGCCGCAGTCCTTCCAGCAGATCCTCAGCTTCTGCTACACGGGGCGCCTGAGCATGAACGTGGGCGACCAGTTCCTGCTCATGTACACGGCCGGCTTCCTGCAGATCCAGGAGATCATGGAGAAGGGCACCGAGTTCTTCCTCAAGGTGAGCTCCCCGAGCTGCGACTCCCAGGGCCTGCACGCCGAGGAGGCCCCGTGGTCCGAGCCCCAGAGCCCCGTGGCACAGACGTCGGGCTGGCCAGCCTGCGGCACCCCGCTGCCCCTCGTGTCTCGGGTCAAGACGGAGCAGCAGGAGTCAGACTCTGTGCAGTGCACGCCCGTGGCCAAGCGGCTGTGGGACAGCGGCCAGAAGGAGGCCGGGGGCAGCGGCAACGGCAGCCGCAAGATGGCCAAGTTCTCCACGCCGGACCTGGCCGCCAACCGGCCGCACCAGCAGGCCCCAGTGGTGGCAGCGGCCCAGCCTGCCGGGGTGGCAGCCGCGGTGGCGGCGGCGGCAGCAGGGGCCGGGGCCGGGGCCGGGGCCGGGGCTGGGGCCGGGCAGCCGGCCAGCGGGGCAGCGGGCGCCGTGGTGAGCGGGCCCAGCACATCGGAGCGGACCAGCCCGGGCACCTCGAGCGCCTACACCAGCGACAGCCCCGGTTCCTACCACAACGAGGAGGACGAGGAGGAGGATGGGGGCGAGGAGGGGACAGACGAGCAGTACCGGCAGATCTGCAACATGTACACCATGTACAGCATGATGAATGTCGGCCAGACAGGTGAGGCGCAGCCTGGCTCCCCGCGCCCGTCCCTCCACCTGGCGTCCCTGCCCCCAACACATGCACGCTGCTTGCTCTTCCTCCGCAGCCGAGAAGGTGGAGGCCCTGCCCGAGCAGGTGGCCCCCGAGTCCCGGAATCGGATCCGGGTGCGGCAGGACCTGGCATCTCTCCCTACTGAGCTCATCAACCAGATCGGCAACCGCTGTCACCCCAAGCTCTACGATGAGGGGGACCCCTCCGAGAAGCTGGAGCTGGTGACAGGTGAGCGGCCGCTTCATCGCAAGTTCTCCTCTCTCCTCCCCAACCTGGGACCTCGGTGCCCTCGGGGTTGGGCTGGGCGGCTAGCTGGGAGCTGGTGCCTGGCCAGTGTCCTGTGGCAGCTGGTGTCCCAGCGGTACTGCAGCGGCGTAGCATGAGATGCATTGGGACACAGCAAAGACTTGCCTCTAGCTTTCTGGCTCTAGGGTTGGCGAGTATCGTTATCGCTTGGCCACAGGCATGTGGATTAGCTACTTCCTAGGGTGTGGTAAGGGCCAACTACCATAGCTGTAAGGAATGCAGCCCTGATGGCTGGGGGTGGTGGCTCACACTTTGGGAGGCTGAGGTGGGAGGATCACTTGAGGCCCGGAATTTGAGACCAGCGAGACCTCATCTCTACTGAAAATAGAAAAATTAGCTGGGTGTCATGGCACACTCCTGTAGTCCCAGCTACTCAGGAGGCTGAAGCAGGAGGATCACTTGAGCCCAGGAGTTTGAGGTTGCTGTGAGCTATGATGACACCACGGCACTCTAGCCAGGGCAACAGAGTGAGACTGTGTCTGGGAAAAAAAAAAAAATTGGCCCTGACGTCATAGTGCCCAGGTGTGAGGCTCCACTGCCCGGTACTGTGTAACTGGCCGTGGTCAGGGGGCCTGGCACACACGGGTGGTTGTGCCAGGCTCACGGCAGGACCTGGCACCCGGTATGTGCCCAGTGAATGGTGACACTCCCTTCCTGTCCTTCCCTGTGCACTGCCGAGGCAGGGGGGTCCCCAGGAGCCTCACCTGACTGCCCTCAGGGAGAGGACGAAGGTCCCTGGGGCAAGTTGTGGGGACCCAGAGCCCCACAGGGGGAGTCTCGGGGGTTCTGAGAAGGGGGTTGGGCCCAGGCCACGGCCTGGCCTCGTGGGGGCAGCGGTGGCTTGGGAGCGCTCTGAGCCACCCTCCGGCCTCCCCTCGCCAGGCACCAACGTGTACATCACACGGGCGCAGCTCATGAACTGCCACGTCAGTGCGGGCACACGGCACAAGGTCCTGCTGCGGCGGCTCCTGGCCTCCTTCTTTGACCGGTGAGGCCCTCGCCAGCGCCCCAGGGAAGGGGAATGGGTTGCCCCCGCCCTCCGCCACCGCCATCACTAACCACCTCCGTGCCCCCAGGAACACACTGGCCAACAGCTGCGGCACCGGCATCCGCTCTTCCAGCAACAACCCCAGCCGCAAGCCGCTGGACAGTCGCGTGCTCCACGCCGTCAAGTGTGAGTGTCCACGCTGTGGGGGCGGGCCAGGTGGGGCAGGCAGACTGCCGGTTTTCTCCAGTGTTGGCCCTTATAGATGGGTGGAGTTTGGTGTTGAGAAGGACTCTGAGGCTCAGTCTAGGCTTTTTGGGAAGAGGGCTGTGATTGGTTAGAGGTTTCTTTGTGCTTGGGATACCAGGTGCCGATGGGAGGTCAGGCAGGAGGGTCTCAAACTCAGGGCAGTTACGAGAGGGATGAAGTGGCCAGCAGAGCCTGCCAGAAAAGGGGCTGCCACCATCCAGGTGGTGCCAGCCACCTGTCAGGACGGGAGTCTAGGTTTTCAAGGAGAATCTCCCAGTTACTAAATTCTAGCAAATGACTCCAAGCTTTTGAGAGTGCAGGCTGCCCCATCGATACCCACATATCCCTCCTCGTGGCCAAACTCAGGCATTTGGGGACAGGAGATGTGGTCTGTGGTTTGATGTCCTGGCTATGTGGCCCCAGTTGTCTCCCCTCTTGGGGGTCCCACATGCTGGGGAGGGGGTGGCCTCGTGGCAGCCACTCAGCCTGACACGCGTCGCGGCCACGCTGCACCTGAGCCGCCTGCCCCACCCTGCCCGCACAGACTACTGCCAGAACTTCGCCCCCAACTTCAAGGAGAGCGAGATGAACGCCATCGCGGCCGACATGTGCACCAACGCCCGCCGCGTCGTGCGCAAGAGCTGGATGCCCAAGCTCAAGGTGCTCAAGGCGGAGGGTGACGCCTACACCGCCTTCATCAGCGAGACGGGCAAGATAGAGCCGGACATGATGGGCGTGGAGCACGGCTTCGAGACGGCCGGCCACGAGGGCGAGGCGGGCCCCTCGGCCGAGGGCCTGCAGTAACCGCCCCGCCCTCCACCCGGCGCACACTCCCCTCCCGTCACACCCCCGCCCGCCGTCTTGGTCACGAGCTACTGTCTGTCCCTCCCCAGGACCCGCGGGGGGTGCTGCATGCTCCCAGCCCCTCTGCCTCCCCTCAACTCCCCCCTTCCCCAACACGAGCCAGGCCAGGAGAGGACAGAGGGACCCGCAGGGCAGAGCAGGTGGCCGAGGTCCGTGCGCCTTCTTCACACACACTCTGCACACTCGAGCTCTGACTCCTCCTCCCTTACCCTCGCAATGATGCCCCCACACCCAGGCCCGCCACGGGGAGGGGGCCGGCCTGGGGGGCTCAGGAAGGGCCCCTCCCCAGGCCCTAGGCTGCCCTGCGGAAGCATTCCTCAGCCTCCGCCCTCACTGCAGCCCCGGGACTTGAGGGGTCCCCCAGGGGTTCTCAGGACCCCTCCTGCCACCTCCCAGTGCTTCCACATCTCCAAAAGCGCCTTCCTGTCACCCTCGTCTGTCCCTGCGCCTGGGGGCTGGGGTAGGCGAGGCTGTGGGGACTGCCCGTTTTACAGCTGGGGAAACCGAGGCTCAGAGAAATTGCACAACTGATCTAAGGCAGCGGGCCCAGTGCCCTTTCTCCTCTCCCTGCCTCTGTTGCCCCCTGTGGGTCCCCTGGGGCCTTAGAGAGGCAAGTCCTAAGGGAGGGGGTCCGTTGGGGGCAGACAGAGGGTTTCAGAGGCTGGGGGAGGGTCACAGGGCTGGCAGAGCGTGTGCGTGTGCATGTGTGCGTTTGCGTGTATAGAAGTTTTGCTTTCAGACAAATGAAGATTTAAGAGGCAGTAGGACCAGGGTTGGAACCCAGGGGAGCAGGTTGGGGGCCCCTTCCCTCCATTCCCCCCACCCCACCCTGCCCCACGGCAGGGCTCCAGGCCCCCCACCCCTGTACATAATTTTTAAAACCTTTTTTTAGCGAATGAACTATTGAAGTATAAGATTCCTTTTATTTTTCAAAACCAATGGGACTGTGTCTGATGTCCCCTCTCGGCCCGGGGCCGTGGAAGGCAAGCTGGGGCGGGGAGCGGGGGGCAGGCTGAATGTGTGCGCATGTGTGGGAGCGTGTTTCTGTGGTGGCACCCCAGTCCCAGCTGCCACCTGGGCTCCTGCGGGTCTGCCCAGCTTCCCCCGTCCCTTGTCCCGGCCGGCCACAGGGCTACAGCTTAAGGGTGTCCCAGGCCTTGGCCTGTTGGCTAAGCCCACCTCCTGGGGGCTGGGCAGGGCTGGGCCCACTTCCATTGTTAGCGATTGTTTCCAGAATTTTCTCTTACCATTCCTTTTTTTTTTTTCCTCGCCCAGAGCGAGTATTTTTATTTTAGTTTTACATGTGATTGTGGAGGGTTCTTTTCTTTTTCTGCTCCCTGTTCCCCCATGTGGGGTGTTATTTCGCCATCTCACAGTTGTGTCCCTGGCCCTTGTCCTCCCTGCCTCCAGTCTCCCTCCCATCGCTCCCAGTGGCCTCTCTAAAGAGGCAGGGCCCGACTGGACCCTCTGAATCTGATTTGGTGACCATCCACCTGACCCAGCAGCCCCGCCAGCCTGCTGGGGGGGTCCCTCCTAACATCTGCTTGTTGTAGGGGGTCAGTCCGGGGTGTGGGTGTGTGGCTGGGGTCCTGGCACTCTGCTGTCCTGGCCCGGCCCCGGCACCTTAACCCCCAGCCGCCTGCCCGAGTCTAGGGGGGGAATTGACACCCCCAGCTAAAGCACAAGCACCTTAGTCGCCCCTCCCTTCCCCTGCCCTCCTGGCCTGACGCCCCACCCCAGCGTTGATCCCAAAGCACAATATCCTGGTCACTTGGCAAGCAGCTGGGCCCTGTGGGGGTATGGGAGGCAGGCAGGGGTCTCCAGCCAGACCCCCAAAAGGAAGCAGGAGCTCCCAGGCGCTCCCCTCCTTCCAGGCCTTAGTTGGGGGGCAGCTCTCTGGGACCAGGGGTCTTCTCCCTCCCTATCCCCTTGTCCTGGGCAGGCCCCCACCAGCCCCTCCCTGCCTCTTCCTCGGGCGGGGCTTGCCCCTGTCTCCTCCAAGGCCCTGCACCACTGGCTTGGGTGGCAGAGCCCACTTGTTTCAGGGACCCCAGGAGGTGCCCCTGGCTCCCGGGACTGTGTGTGTGGGTCTGGGGATGGGGGATGGGGAGCGGGGCCGGGCAGGGGGTGCAGGGGAGGAAACTCCTCACCAGGAGAGCCAAAGACAGGGTTGTGCCTTACCCCAGGAACCCCTGAACACCCTCACCCTCACCCTCGCCCTGCCATTTCCCCAGCCCTGGGCGGCCTGCTGCTTTTCCCTCCTCTTCCTGCCCTGCCCTGCCCTGCTCTGAGCTGCATGGTCCCCTAACCCTGGGCAGCCAGGAAGGAACAGGAATGGGGAGTCATCAAAAAAAAAAAAAAAAGACTGGGGCCCTTCCCCCCCCACCTCCACTTCCCTGGCCGCCCACTCACCCTCTTTCACGCGGGCCGGGCGCCCACCTTGTCCCCGTGAAGTGCCAACGCCCTCCCCGCCCCAGGCCGAGCCCCCACCCTCTCCCCGGCCCCCAAGAGAGATTGCACATTAACTACTGTAAGGAGAGGAGCGGTGTTGGCAAATGTGAACCATGAGGATATCAGTGATACTGATGAGAATAAACTAAACGCCTTTGTAACAGCCCTGCGCCTGCTGCTCACTGGGGGTAGGGGGGCAACACCCAGAGCCCCCCAACAACTCCGGGCTGACGGCTTCCAGTTGCAACGCCCACCTGGCTGCCCAGCGGGCGCACTGCGTTCCTGCCTGCAGCTGGCCCTGCCTCACACTTGCTGCCCTCCTGTGCGCTGGAATGGACTAAAGTTTCCGTCAAGTAAGAAAAGACATGAGGCGCCCTGAGGCCTCACAGATACAAAGTAACACGGGATTAATTCAAAGTAATGTGGGAAACACATTTCCCAGCCTTGGGATCCCACCAAGTGACAAAGTAACATGGGAAGGATATTCACCCACCTTGGGGGATCCCCCTGGGTTGAAAGATCTTTTTCCTGAGACAAGGAAGGGGCCTTCATCTCAGCCCAAGCCTCGCGCATCCGATCTGCGATGATTTATGGGAGGGAAGATGGCCGAATAATACTTCAATTCACAGGGCAACTCGGGTATGTTTCAGTAAGACCAGCCCCCTTTGAAGTGGTGCGGCCACCAGAAAGTTGGGGTTTTGAGAGCCAACAGCGTCCCCAACAAAAATCCATCGGTGACTCTAGTCACAAGTAACTTCAAAGGATATCTTGCCTTTCTAAACTCACAGGCAACCCCAGGTACGCAGAAACCACCCATCTTCCAGAAGTGCATCTTCCCCACACACATACTTCTTTTTCTTTTTTTAAATAAAGACATGGTCTTGCTCTGTCACCCAGGCTGGAGTGCAGTGGTGTGATCACAGCTCACTGAACCTCAAACTCTTGGGCTCAAGGGGTCCTCCTGCCTCAGACTTCAGTAGCTGGGACTAAAGGCACCTGCCACCGTGCCCAGCCAGTTTTGCCCATTTTTAAATCGATGTGTTTGCTTGTTTGTTACAATAATCTGTTATTCTTAACTGTGGTTTAAAGAAAAAACGAGGCACCATGCCAAGCAATTTTTTTCCTAAAGAAACTGGGTCTTGGCCGGACGCGGGGGCTCACGCCTGTAATCCTAGCTTTCTGGGAGGCCGAGATGGGCAGATCGTTTGAGCTCAGGAGTTCGAGACCAGCCTGAGCAAGAGCAAGACCCCATCTCTACTATAAATAGAAAGAAATTAATTGGCCAACTAATATATATAGAAAAAATTAGCCGGGCATGGTGGCACATGCCTGTAGTCCCAGCTACTTGGGAGGCTGAGGCAGCAGGATTGCTTGAGCCCAGGAGTTTGAGGTTGCTGTGAGCTAGGCTGACGCCACGGCACTCACTCTAGCCTGGGCAATAAAGTGAGACTCTGTCTCAAAAAAAAAAAAAAAAGAAAAGAAACTGGGTCTCTCTGTGTTGCCCAGGTGGGACTACAATGGTGTGATCGTAGCTTTCACTGCAGCCTTGAACTAGACTCAAGCTATTCCTCTCACCTCATGCTCCCGAATAGCTGGGACCACGGGCATGTGCCACAGCACCTGTCTCCAAAAGTGCATCTTTCAACCTGAGAAAGATCCAGAATTAAGTACAGAAAGGATTAAGAGAACCTAGCCCATTAAAAAGGACTCTGGGCTGGCACGGTGGCTCACGCCTGTAATCCTAGCACTCTGGGAGGCCGACGCAGGTGGATCGCTCAAGGTCAAGTGTTTGAAACCACCCTGAGCAACAGCGAGACCCCCGTCTCTACTAAAAATAGAAAAGAAAATTATCCAACTAAAATATATAGAAAAAATTAGCCGGGCATGGTGGTGCATGCCTGTAGTCCCAGCTACTTGGGAGGCTGAGGCAAAAGGATCACTTGAACCCAGGAGTTCAAGGTTGCTGTGAGCTAGGCTGACGCCACGGCACTCTAGCCTGGGCAACAGAGTGAGACTCTGTCTCAAAAAAAAAAAAAAAGACTGTGTACATGTTTCTTTCTAAGATTTGACAAATTGGCTAAGAGAAGGACATCCTTGTAACAGCACTTTATGATGTGTAAATGAGCAACGGAGATGGCATGGTTTTGATGCCTGATTACATAACGCGTGGCTGGAAACATGTAATAATCTCAGATGCACAGCACTCGCGGGTCTCCTCCGTTTATGGGAATCACTTTGCACTCAGGAAGGCTCTATGGCTTATCAGAGAGGAATCGCAGTAACTAGGTTTGCAGTGGAACCCAGTGTCACTCAAAAACCCCTCAGAAGTGGCTGTTAAGGTCCCCATCTAAGGGATTTATTTACCTTAGGCACAGAATAAGAAGATGTTCAGAAAGAACTTCAGAAATTCCAGGAAAAGTCAGGGTTTGGAAGTTTCAATAGTAATAAATTATCCGTTATTAAAACCAAAAAATAAACCACAATAAGGCTCTTCTGCACCAAAGGTTAGCAACTGAAATCCGTAAAACGCGCACGCACCCACCCCGGGGCTCCTGATGAGGCAGACAGTGGCTTAGAATGGGATCCGTTCCAATCAGGGCTCCATCACAAGTTTGTAGTCAACACACCATATGATACAAATACGTACCAAAAAAGGCTGGGATTTTATTTCCAAGTTGGCACATGGAGAAGGCACAGGGGAGACTGGCTTTGGGGCACCGGAAACAGAAATGGGAAGGGGTGTGTCTGAGGTCTCCCTACCTCCACCACCCCCTAAGCGCACTTGACACTGGATCAGAGGCAGGGGGCTCCAGCCCAGGGCCCTGAGGGTCCCACTGGCTCTGGATGAGAGCCTTGGGGACAGCCCCCCAGGCGGGATCCTCTCCTCCCACGGGGCAAGGCCAGCTCAGAAGTGTTTGGCGACCCCCCAGGCATGAGGGACCAGCCCCCCCAAGGAGGGCTGGGGTTAGAGAGAGAAGAGTAGGATTAAAACCACGAGAAGAACTCCGAGCAGCACTACGATGGCACACCACTGCCGGCGGTCTGGGGACAAGAGAGTCAGAGGTCACAGGAGAGGACACTGCCCACAACCTGCCCCTGCCAGGACCTACTGCCGCCGGGGGGACTCACCATTCGTCATGTGGGACACTTTGGCCATCTTCCTGAGGACCCCATCCATCCGGGACTGGGTGTGGTCCATCTCGTGAGCAAAGGCATCCAGCATGCTGCAAAGACCAGGATGGCATCAGCCCCCAAAGGGCCAAAGCACGCCAGGGTGCCCCTGGCCACCCCCGGGGCCTGGCCTCACATGCCCTGCTCGTCCAGTTCCTCCCCAACGCGGCCGGACATGTGTTTCAGAACCCGGATGCTCCCAGACACCATCTCCAGCTGTTGATCCTGCTGGTCCATGATCAGCTGCAGAGCGGAGGGGCGGTAGGTGCGGTTGGCAGGGACCCCGGCACGGTCTGCCGGCTCTTCCATCCCAGGGCTCCCAGCCACCCGCACACACCTGCTGCGTGGCCTGCTGCTCCTCAATGTAGCGAGAGGTGGCCGAGACCGCGCTGGCGTCCAGCAGGTCGCTGGGTGACTTCTGGGTGGCTGACTTGGCCACCAGCATCTGCGGAGACACAGACCACAGGCTCAGGGAGGGACGCCCACTCACGGCAGGGCACAGCCACACTGTGGATGTCAGGAAGGGAGTCTCTGGGACAGAATGGCCTGGGTTCCCCCCAAGGCCGTGTCACTTGACCTCCCTGTGCCTCAGTTTCCTCATCTATAAAATGGAGAGAGCATTCATCCTTGTTGCCTGGGGTTGGAGTGAGGATTTAATGAAGTAATCCATGGGGGACACTTAGAACAGTACCCAGTACACACTAAGCACTAATGAATGTCACCTTTCATTGTTTGTTTGGTTTTTTTAAATTATTTCACAATGTAGTCAGATGGCTGAGTCCGGTTTCCATCACTTAACTAGGTGCATGACCTCAGGCGAGTGGCTCTTCCCAGGGCTGGCTGCAGGCAAAGCAGCAAAGCGTTCAGCCTGACCTAAGTGTTCAGGTGATAGAACACTTACTAGTAGATGTCTTTCAGAGTCTGGCCTTTAATCCCTAAGGTGGCACATCTGGAAGACACGTGGGCACTGCTACAGGATGCCAAACTGATGGGGCCTAGCTCCCAGCCCCCACGTGGGCTTATGAGGGGATGGAGAGAGGCTGGTGGTTTTTGACAAGCGAAGAATGGCCACACACAACACGGGAAAGAGGGACAGACAGAGGCAGCAGGGAGAACACAGGCATGCGCACACGCGGGCACAGGGCAGGCGCTGTCCCACAGCAACTGGTAGGCATGTTGGGGCAGATGGAGGGAGATGGGGTTGGAGGCCAAGTGCACGCACTTGGACAGGTCAGGTGCGAAAACAGAGACAGAGACAGAGGCAGAGGCAGGCAGACACCCTGGAAACAGCCGCACGCAGAGCAACACACCGAAGCAGAAAGGAGAAAGGTATCCGGCCCCCAGCCCTCCACTGCCCAGCAGGAAACCCGCACCAACCCTGAGGAGAGGTGGAGAGGTCCCCACGGAAATACACACACAGAGGGCTCAGGTGTACACACCGAGAAAGAGCAGGTAGGTAGACAGCCAGAAGACAACTGCACACAGAGCAGATGGGTGCTGACACAGAAGGGACAGGTGGACACACACACACAGGGATCAGGCTGGCGCTCAAAGGGGTGGGTCACCCAGACAGACTCAGGTGGGCATGTCGGGGCAGGTGCCTTACCTCTCTGTTATTCCTCTCCATGAAGGCTACGGCTGCGGGGCTGACCATATGGTCCTTCATTTCCTGGGGGTGAGGACAGCATTAGGGAGTAAAGACACCCTTAACCTCACCACAGTCACCCCCGCAGGATCTCTCCTCACCTGGACCGCCTCGCGCATCCGCTCCACGAACTCCTTCCTCTCCTGCAGGTCCCCAGCTGGGAGCCTGAACTTGCCTGGACTGGATTCCACTATCCGTGGGCTAAGAGTCAAGGGTCAAAGCCAGGGGCAGAGACCCACCTCCCCCTACCCTTCCAAGTGTCCGTGGGGCTGGCTCCCAGCAGCCCAGCCCTCCCTGCAGTGGGCTCTCCCATGCCACCCCCCACCGAAAGCTCCAGGATATCAATGGTCTCTTCCAGGTCCTCGAGGTCCCACTCGATGCTGCGCAGGCCGTTCCGCAGCTCATTGGTGGTCCAGTCCAGCTCCTCGCGTCCCACCGCCGCGCCATCCTGCAGCAGCTCGCACCAGCGCTGGTGCAGCCCGCGGGCCGTGTTCACCGCCTTCTGCACCTCGCTGCAGGCAGGGGCACGGCGGGCGCAGTTGGGGACAGGCGGTCCTGCCGCCCGCCCTTGCCCCCTGCTGATCCCCAAACTCAGGAGCCCCCCATATCCCCCTTGCGTACCCCTCCCACTCGGCCGCAGGGCGCCCCATGCCCCCCGACGGCCGTGCCCGGCCTGCCTGGCACGCTGTGGCCGGCACCCAGGCACTGGCTGGCTCGGGGACTGAGCACCCTCCGCCTTCCCCCTTCGCCGTCACTCACCCTCGGACTACAAAAAACGGGTCTTCGAGAGACATGTCAAGCCCCCCTCCCCCCAGGCCGAACCCTTCTCCCCGCTCGGGTTAGCGAGCTCGTTCCCTCCCAGCCGAGGAGGACGCGCCGCCTCCCCCGCCCCCGGCCCCGCCACGCCACCATCGAGAGCGGGGCCGCCCAGGGAGAAAGAGAGGCCTTGGAGGCCCGAAATGCGAGAACTTCCGCCCTCTCCGCGGCCATCTTGGTTGTGGGCAGAGCCGGCTTCCGGCCCGCATGCCCCGCCCCTCCGCCTTCGCGTGCCTGACCCGGGCAACGTCCTAGTTCCGTCTGGCTGGGTTTGGGTCCGAGTTGGGAATCTCGGTTCGAGACCCAGCCCCTCGGCTTGTTGCTGCGCCACCTCAGTTTCCCTTCTGGGCCGTGTAAATAATAATAGCCTCCCTTAACTCAGACGGGATTGTGGCTGCGGGAGGGGCTCTTGCGGTCGCTGAATCTTTGAACAGACTCCCTGGGCTGGCGCGGGGGTCCCGAGCGGGGGGTCGTCCCAGCCCGGGGTCCCGAGTGGCAGGCTTGGGGAGGGTTGCGGGGAGAGGTGGCCTTCCCCCTCCCTGCAGGGCGGGTGAGGAGCGGGAATTCTCCCGCGGGGAGCTCTGAGACTCCCGCTCCTCTTCTTCCCGCACCGGGCGCGGGAGGCGACTTGGGGTGCGCGGCGGGGCGGCTGAGCGCGCCCGGAGACGCCCGTGGCGGGCGGCGCCGCTCGGAGCGTGTCCAGGGCGCGGAGTCTGAGCGCGGGCAGGGGTCAGCTTCGAGGGCGGTCTGCGGGGCGGTCCTCTGCGTGTGGGACCTCCGTCTGGGAGGGGCTCACGGGGTCACCCCTGTGTGACAGAGGCGCCCCGTGTGAGGTCTCCGGGAAAGCGCTTTTGCGGGGGTGCTCGTCCGAGCTGGGGGGGTAGGGGGCTGGTCTCCCCCGGAGGGTGGTGGGCGGGTGTCAGGGAGTCCTCGCCGGGTCGCCCCCGTGCGGGTCGCAGTCGCTGTGGCTGTGCGGGGTCCCAGGGACAGACAGCGCCTGGGCGGGGGATGTCTCTGCGGCGTCTCCGAGGCGGTCAGGGGGCGGGGATGGGGGCGTCCTCTGCGGGTCGCCGCAGTGTGGCGGCCTCGCTCAATGGGGACAGGTTTCGGAGGCAAGAGTAGTTGAGTCCTCAGGTGGGGGCGGCGCGGGCCGTGTCGCTCCAAAGCGTGGGGGTGGGGCTGGCGGGGACGAGATGAAGGTGTCCCCAGCGGGTCGCCTCTCGTGTCGGCAGGCTGGTTGCATAGGGTCTCGAAGACATGGCTTCAGTGGGAGCCCTGAGGTCGCCCCTACCCGCTGCGGGGCGTCTTCCCGGCATCGCGCCTTCCTGGCCCCGGAGGGAAGGAAGTGAAACCTCCTCTCCCTTCCCGCCCGCCCGTTGGGGAGCGGCTCAGGAAGCCCGGGGCTCCAGCCAGACCCGGGCGGCCGGGAGGGGGACGGAGGGGCGTGTCCAGAGTCTAGGCCCCGCCCCCGGAAGTCCACCGCCTCCGGCTAGCGCTGGGTCCCGGCCCCTGCCCTTGTATGGGCAGCCGGAAGCGGCTCCGGCGCCCGCCCTGCGTCACTCTTTCCAAATTTAGCCGTGGAAGTCAGCCCGCGCCGTGGCGGGAAGGCTCTGCGGGCGCGTCTGGCGGAGGAGGGGGGCAAGGGCGCCACTTCTTAAAGGGCCCGCACCACGAATGAGCGGATGCATTCGAACAAATCTTTCATCCTACTTTTGAGGGATTGGATTTAGGTTTTCTTGGCGGGATCGCTCCTAGTGGAGGACGGAGCCAGCGCTCTCCGTCTGCTCTTTCTCTACGTCGCTCAATTTCCAGCTCCTACCCGAACCCGCCTCCCGGGGCGCGGGGCGGAGCACCGCCCCTGCAGTCTGGGGGGCGGCAGCCACGTGTTCACGGGGACTGTCATGCGGCTGGGTCCGCCGCCGTGCAGACGCCAAGCCCGCCCGTGCAGCTCGTGTCTCAGAAACTCGGGGGTGGGGGTGGGGGTGGGGGGCGGTGCTCGGCTCAGAGCTGCAGCCCGGGCCGCCCACCGGGTGGGCAATTTCGGAATGAGGACGGCTGGAGACACGGACGTTAGAGACAGAAGGGCTGGTGGCCCCCTTTCACTGCAGCAGCCCATTTATTCGTTTAGCAAATGTTGGGCGAGTGACGCTCTGCCTTGGATTCGCCACCTGAAGAAAGCAGATATACTCGGTGTCAATACTAATTAACACCGTATTGATAAAAGGAGTTAATAATAGAAAGCTATTTAATAAAAGGAAAGTGTTTAACAGCGCCTGGCACGTAGTAAAGTGTGTCGTTATTGATGCAGAACACATTCGTTAGACGCCTGGTGGATGCCAGGAGCAGTGTCCACGAGGACATGTCAGCTCGACCTGGGTCTTCCCGGGTACGAAGGGAAACTCGCCGCCTACGACCCGCTGGGGCCTCCAAGCATGTGGGTGGGCCCCGAGCCCCACCCCCGGCCCCCCATCCTGGGCTTGCGCTGGTGCATTGGCAGAACTCAGAGAAAGGCGCCCCCCCCGAGAGTTCAGCGTGGAGCGGGGGACGCTCCGGCTTGCCCGGCTTTTGGTCCCTTTTCCTCGCTGGGTAAATTGCACCCTGTCGCTTTAAGGAGTCTCCAGCCACGGAGCGGTGGAAAGCCCGGATGCGGCCTTCTGATTGGGCGGGGCGTCTCCGTGACGTCGTTCGGGGTATAAAAGGCCCCGGGTGGCGGGCGCCGGGGCAGAGCGTCCTGGCAGTGCTACTGCGTGGGTCGGCGCGTGGGTAGAGGCGTGAGCCAGCCCGTTGTCCGCGGTGCACCTGCCGCCCGTCTTGTCCACCCCGGGAGTCCCCGTCGAGCCGCTATGGAGGTGCAGAAGGAGGCACAGCGCATCATGACCCTGTCTGTCTGGAAGATGTACCACTCGCGCATGCAGCGCGGTGGCCTGCGGCTGCACCGGAGTCTGCAGCTGTCGCTGGTCATGCGCAGCGCCCGGGAGCTCTACCTCTCCGCCAAGGTGGAGGCCCACGAGCCCGAGGTGTCCTTGCTGCCCGCCCGCTCCCCTGACCCTCGCCTGCACCCGCCGCGGGAAGCGGAAGCCGAAGCCGAAGCCCAAGCCGAGGCGGCGCCCCTCGACGGTGAGCAGCCCTCCCCGGAGCCCATGGACACGCAGGAGGCGCCGAGAGCCGAGGAGGCCCCGGCCCGTGGGAGCCCGCGCCCCGCCAAAGTCAGCCGCAAACGGCGGAGCAGCAGCCTGAGCGACGGAGGGGACGTCGGACTGGTCCCAAGCAAGAAAGCGCGTCTGGAAGAGGAGGAGGACGACGCGGCGGCGTCCTCGGAGGTCCGCGATCGCCTGCAGCCCTCGCCGGCGCTGGCGGAGGGCGCCTTCCCCAACCTGGCGCGCGTCCTACAGAGGCGCTTCTCCGGCCTCCTGAACCGCAACCCCGCGGCCCCCCCGACGGCGCCGCCCGCGTGCGAGGCGAAGCCGGCCTGCCGCCCGGCGGACAGCATGCTGAACGTGCTCGTGCGGGCCGTGGTGGCCTTCTGAAGACCCTGCGCCGCGCTGCCGGAGCCCAGAGCGCGGGTCCAACCTTTGGCCCGAGTGCGCAGATCCGAGGCGAGGCCCACCCCCGGGGGAGCGCCCGCGGAAACCGTGGAGAGAAGCCGCCGCCCGGGCTGCTGAAGAGGCCCGGAGAGGGACCCTGCCCCCGGGGAGCCGTCGCCTTCTGTGTGCAGCGACGGCACCGAGGAGCCTGAGCCGGGGGCGCGGGCGCCTTCCGCCGAGACCTGCCGCGCGCACAGGTGCTGTCTTAACGGACTGGGACGTGGACCTTTCCTCCTCCTCCTGGCCTGGGAGGAGGGAGGCTTGGTTCCTTAACCTCCTCAGGGTCGGACTTTGTTTTTTACTGGGGGCTGCGCTGCCCCTCCAAGGGTTTTCAGTAGTCGGTGTTCGCGTTTCCAAGCCCGGAGAATTCCCCGCACTCCCCTTCCCCCGCCGCTGACATACTTGCGCGAGCGGTCACCGTCGCGTCATGGGGCAGACGCGGGGAGCTTCCTGTCGCCTTGCGTGGGTGTGGGGCCTGGGAGGGTCTGGGTGTGGGCCTGCCCTGGGGAGTGGGAGGAGAGTGGCCTGAGTCACTTTGTCCGTGGGCGCTCCTGGTGAGGGCCGCGCGCGCCCGAGCCTGCGGGTAGGAGCAGCCGGGTTTGAGAGTCAAAATTTTCTCATCGGGTGCGTTAGAGGTGGCGAGTATGTTCCCAGTTCCAAGCGCGACCCTCCCCGAGACTCACGGACACAGTTAACCCGGACGCCCCTGGTCTGAATCCCGACGACGTGGAGCGGGTGTTCGAAGCACTGTAAGGTTAAGCTGGGACCAGCTACCGGTGGTGACACTGGGCCAGTTTTGGGGGGGGGGATATTCAAGCCGGCGAGTTTCTGAGGATCTGTTTACCTTCCCAGTCGTGGATTCTTTTAACTCCGTCTACCTGGCGTTTTGTTAGAAATGTCAGATAGGAAAATAAAGACCATTTGAGTAAAAAGTCGGCTGTCTGGTTTCCTTCCCTGGTGGGGGAGGGGCAGGGTTAAAGGGCCAGGCGCTGGCGGCGGCGCGCTGGGGCCCCAGGAACCGGCCAGACCGGTTACCACGTGGGCGGGAGCGGGCCGGGGCCCCCTTTTCTTTGCCCCAACTCTTCCGTGCTGGTGGCACTGGCCACTCGACTCCCCGTTAACCCCCTGAGATTTGGGGGTTCCCTCGGAATTCCCCTACAACTGGGGGGGGGGAGGCGGGCTGGGAGAAGAGGGTTTTAGGGGCTTGGGGAGATACTGCCGGGTACCGTGCCCCAAGCGGAGTTGGGGATCACACCTCCTTTGGAACCTTGAAAGGTGGCAGGTCTTGCCCCCCACCCCCACTCCCACCCCCGACCAACTGAGTCACCTCTGCTGGGAGTCCCCCACCCTGGGGTGGAGCTGAGCGGGACATCTTTCAAGTGCCCTTAATACCCCAATTCCAATCTCTGGAAGCATAGCTGTGTGGCTGAGGCAGGGAGGTGAGCTCGCAGCCTCAGTTTCCTCACCTGTCAAATGGGCCTCTAAACAGCTTTCCCACCAAGCTTTAGGTTTAGAAATGCCCGTGAGAACCCTAGTTATTGGCTTGGGTCACGCCCAGCTCCAAATTAAGCCACCCCGAGAGGAAAAACCCTTCTAGTTTCCCCCCTCTTTGGTTCAGGAGAGGGGCTGTGGGCGTTGCCCCAGGGTGAAGGGAGGAGAACTGTGGAGAGGACAAAGGGGCCGCAGGTGCGGGGAGTGGTGGCGCCGGGAAAGCGCCCGCCCCGCCCCCCGACGGCTGGCTGGGCCGGCGCTGGCGTCCCGTGACCCTCTGGGGGCCTGACCCCGAGGCCCGAGTGGGGGAGGGGACGGTGGAGGGGCCGCCTGATTCTTCCAGGAACATGTGGGGGAGTTTAGCACCACCCACTCAGAGTCCCAACCCAGAAGTCCCCAAGGGGACGTGGGAGCGCGGGAGCCCCACACCCCAGCCGGTAGCTCAGTGCGTCCGCGCCGCAGCCACTCCGCTCCGAGACTGGCCTTGGGAAGTCCCCAGCGGCTGGGGAGGGGGCCTCGCCGCGCATCCTGTCGCAGGAACCGCCGGGCCCTTCCTTCCGCGGGAAGCGACTTGGCCCGGGCCGTCTGGGGGTTTCCGGTGCCAGACCATGGGGGCCGGAGGTGGTGGCAGAGAAGACCCGGCTGGGACAGGCACCCTACACACACAGCCCCTTAAAATATACCCCTCTCCGGGACCCCATCTGACCCACAAGAATAGGCAGAATTGAAAACTCGTCACTACAAACCCCACTGGTGAGGCCTGGAGTAACTGATGGCACAATAGCTGCAAAAACTAAAAAGGTCGCATATCCCATGACCGGGAGGTTCCCCAGGGAACCCCAGGCCTGCGAGAGGAGGCTCCAGCAGGGTGTTTGCCGGGAGCACGGTACCAAGTTGACACTGGAAAGAGCCTCCGGGCCCATCTGACCGGTGCTAGGTGGACTATCGGTGGCTCCGCCCTGGAGGACAAGAGGCCGAGCCAGACACTTCTACACGCAGGCAACCCAGGTAACTCAGAACCCTGCATCAGGGACAAAGGCCAGCTGCAGAAGCTGTGGGGCAAGGAGTACACCTTCCGGAGCCAGGCGGCCAGCTCTACAAGCCTGCTGTGCAGCCCTGAGCAAGTCACTTCACCTCTCTGGGCCTCAGTTTTGCTGGCTGTAAATTGAAGATAATAAAAGTCTCTGCCTCCTTGCAGGAATCAAGTGAGATCATGCATGCAGCAGAGTGCCTGGCACACCGAAAATGTCATATGTACTATTGTTTTATTATTGTTAGCGCTTAGGGTGTTAACGGTGCAGGACATTTAAGAGCACATGCAGAAATACACATATAGGCTGGGCACCGTGGCTCATGCCTATAATCTTAGCACTTTGGGAGGCAGAGGCAGGAGGATCACTAAAGCCCTGGGGGGTTCAAGACATCAGGCTGGGCAACATAGCGAGACCCCCATCTCTACAAACAAAAATAAGAGAAATGAGCTGGGCATGGTAGCACACATTTGTAGTCCCGGCTACTCAAGAGACTGAGGCAGGAAGATCGCTTGAATCCAGGAGTTCGTGGCTGCAGTGACCTATGATGGTGCCACTGCACTCCAGCCTGGGCGACAGAGTGAGACCCGTCTCCGAAAGTAAATAAATAAATAAATGCTACCTCTCTACAGACCCTCCCCCCCCCAAATTAAGCTGAAAATTTAGTCCTGAATCCACTCCCCCAACATCCAGACTTCCTTGAGCAGCCCCTCTCTCCTGATGTCTCCTCCAGGGGGTCCGAGGTATTCCAAATGTACAGGAGCCAAAGAAGACTCTCGCTGTTTCCCGCCACCCTGTCCTCTCTGTATCAATGGCAATGGCAGCCTTCCAATGGAGAGATCCTCCTTGACTATTTCTCCCTTCCTCAGACCCGATCCGGTAGTTTGTCACCTGACTCCGAGCCTTCCCCTACCTACACGGCTCCTATTCTGTTGTGAGCGGCCATCACCTCTCGCCTTTACTAGCGTGGTGACCTGCACCCTGCTTTTGTCTCCAAAATCTATTCTGTACAACAGCTGCGTTGACCTTATACAACACGAATTGGATCATTTCACTAATCCAGGTGCCCCTCCGCCCCATCCACACTGACCTCCTTTCTGCTTTCAGAATACGCAAGTGGGTTGCAGCCCCGGGGCCTTTGCACTTGCTCTTTCTTCTGCCTGCAATGCAGGGTTTCTACTGAAATGTCACCTCCTTGGGAAATCTTTCTTTGGC